>JABXJD010000071.1:0-67500 GCA_013375575.1 Percina caprodes
GTTGTCAAAAACACCATGTTAGCAGTTATAGTGAGGAGCTGAAGAAGACTGGACTCCAGGCTGCTCCTGCTGATCCCTGCTATGCTGGACCTGAAGATGTGGCCTGTGATGTCTGCACTGGGAGAAAACTGAAAGCAGTCAAGTCCTGTCTGGTGTGTCTGGTCTCTTACTGTGATCAACACCTTCAGCCTCATTATGACTCTGCTGCGTTTGAGAAACACAAGCTGGTGGAGCCCTCCAAGAATCTCCAGGAGAACATCTGCTCTCGTCACGATGAGGTGATGAAGATGTTCTGCCGTACTGATCAGCAGTGTATCTGTTCTCTCTGCTCTGTGGATGAACATAAAGGCCACGACACAGTCTCAGCTGCAGCAGAAAGGACTGAGAGGCAGAAAGAGCTCGAGGGAGTCGAGGAAACATCCAGCAGAGAATCCAGGACAGAGAGAAAGATGTGAAGCTGCTTCAACAGGAGGTGGAGGCCATCAATCGCTCTGCTGATAAAGCAGTGGAGGACAGCGAGAAGATCTTCACTGAGCTGATCCGTCTCACGGAGAAAAGAAGCTCCGATGTGGAGCAGATGGTCCGAGTTCAGCAGAAAAGTGAAGTGAGTCGAGTCAAAGAGCTTCAGGAGAAGCTGGAGCAGGAGATCACTGAGCTGAAGAGGAAAGACGCTGAGATGAAGAAGCTCTCAGACACAGAGGATCACAACCAGTTTCTCCACAACTACTCCTCACTGTCACCACTCAGTGAATCTACAGTCTCCCCCAGCATAGATCTCCGTCCTCTGAGCTACTTTGAGGATGTGACAGCAGCCGTGTCAGAAGCCAGAGATAAACTACAGGAGCTTCTAAATGAGAAATGGACAAACATCTCACTGACTGTGACTGAAGTGGATGTTTTACTGTCACAACCAGAGCCCAAGACCAGAGCTCAATTCTTAAAATATTCACGTGAACTCACACTGGATCCAAACACAGCGCACAACCAGCTGTTATTATCTGAGGGGAACAGAAAAGTAACATTAACACCAGTCAAACAGTCTTATCCTGGTCACCCAGACAGGTTCACCAACTATTGGCAGGTCCTGAGTAGAGAGAGTCTGACTGGACGTTGTTACTGGGAGGTGGAGTGGAGAGGAGGAGGGATTCATGTAGCAGTCGCATACAGAGATATCAGCAGAGCAGGGGGGTCAGGTGAATTTGGACAAAATGAAATGTCCTGGGTTTTAAAATGTGACGGACAGAGTTACTACTTTTGGTACAACAAAGTCCAGAATTCCCTCTCAGGTCCTCGGTCCTCCAGACTAGGAGTGTACCTGGATCACAGGGCAGGTACTCTGTCCTTCTACAGCGTCTCTGAGGACACCATGACTCTCCTCCACAGAGTCCAGACCACATTCACCCAGCCGCTCTACGCTGGACTACAGCTCTATTATAAATATGGAGACACTGCTGAGTTCTGTAAACTGAAATAGACAGAAGTCATTTAAGGGTTAATTTCTGTGTTTTAACTCTTAAACTTATCTTGTCTCCATATTTGTTGCTGAGAGCTGATTGGTGGGGCCTTTCTTCACTGCACAGAGATCAGCTGTCAATCAAACATTATGGGATGTCCTTTAACATCTTCTCATTAGTTGTGTAAAGGTTTGAGTTCCTTTAGGTGGCGCTACTTCCTGTCTGTTTAGCCACGGAGACGATCACTGATGCTCATGATGTTAGTTGATTTGAACTGAAAATGTCAACTTCTCTGTTTGATGAATATTTGTATTGATTTATTTGTAGGTTGTTGTTTCTCTTCCACTGCATGAGTCTGAAGAGAGAGCACCAGACCTCCTTTATCATAGATATGTTTTCTTGGTGTACATTTTAAAGAAATCTGTAATCACATTAGATTGTTGTTGTTGTTTGGCAGACCAAATGTTGTTGTTGTCATATGGTATTATAGAAGTGTATTGATTCTGATAATAATCAATGAGAGAGATAAGAATCAAACAGGGTGATCGTGTGGATGAAATGAATCTGTTAACATTGAACAGACGTTGCTGATGGGATGTGTGAACAGACTGAAGGTTTCCATGATGAATAAACTAACATGAACAAAGTATTTTCTTCTTGTCTTTATTCCAGGGTCTCAAACAAAGCTGATGGAGAAAATGTGGAACTGATCTGAGAGTATAACTGAGGTAGTTTTCCTCCTGAAACACCACAAACTACAGTGTTCATGTCTCAAGTCCGTCAGTCTCAGTCCTTTCTACTTTTCTCAGTAAAACAGGTAAAGTCACAGAGCAATGAGCAGTTTTCCATCCCTTGTTGCTTTTTACAACCAACATTTTCTCTGTGCACTGAGCCAATGAAGAGGATTTATTACACATACTTAAAGGGTCTAAAAACACATAAGATATATATTGTGCACCTGATTCTTTACATTTGGTTACAAGTATTGTAACGTTGTTTAACCCTCATGTTGTCCTCGGGTCAAATTGACCCGTTTTCCTACATCAATGTTCTTTTTAATTCCCCAAAATAACATGATTGATTCCACACAACGCTCTTTGCCAAGTACAAATCTCTACTTTCATTAATTTTGGGGCGTCTTATTCAATTTTATAGCATTTGGAGATCATCGAAATCATTGAAGTGTTTTTGAAATATGTTGGAATAAAATATATTCATATCATGTGTGCTCATAAACATATCCACGGATTATATTAATCATACGTGTTCAATTCATTATATTTTGAGCTAAAGAGCAAAAGCATTACACATAGTCTGCTTGGTGTCAGTGTGATTATTAGGTTCACTTCTAAATAAGAAGCATGTAGTTCATGGTTCACTGTGACCTTATAATAGGTTGTTTTGGTACAATGTGTCCAACCATAGCTCTGACCAATGCGTCAGTTCTGAAAAGCAGGGCCAAGGGGGGTCAGGGACCCGTCCTGTTTTTGGGTGAAGGTCCTCTCCAGTCGCAGTCTGAGACCTGTTATCTATTGTGCAGGCCGATCTCTGCTAGACACGAACCTCATGGAGACAAAAGACAGCACACGAACATGTCACGTGGTGGCAACTGAACTGCCCCCCCCAGGTCTCATTGGGTCCACAGGAAGGAGAGGGACTTTGTCTCTCTATGTATTTTGACTGTCTAAGGAATTTAAACAGCTACATTCCTACTTTTATGTCATATCAAAGAGGTTTCCTTTGCTCATCATTATATAACCTATTGTTTTTGTCAAACACAAATACTGGTTTAGGCTTTGATAATCTGATATTTTTTTATTATGGTTATGTGAAGCACCTTCAAAGTAATTTTAAGGCATTCAAGTAACCAGTGTGATATTTGAGTAACCTAAAAGGGTTTCTTGAAGCATCTCAATTATATTTTTAAGATCTTTGGGTACCCTATTGGATATTCAAGGTACTTTAGGTTTGTGTCTGTCTTGAACAGCCTGTTAACGTCCCTCAATGGAGAGTCGTCGGGGTCAGGACTGTCCTATTGTCTTCTCAAACGATTCAGGGTGTTGGCCATACACAAGTTGTGAGGTTTGCAGGTGGTGATTTGTCTCAGACCCTTTCAGACACATCATTTAGAAACCTTCTCATCTGTCCCTGAACGATGCAACAAGTATCCCCAACACTCAGACCTGTTTCTACCTGCTGCAACAATCAGCCACAAACAAAGCCCAGAGAAAAGTGTCCGTTTAATCACTTTTTCCCAACGCTGACATAATAAGCTCAAAATCAGGTTTGATGACTGCATTGAATGTATGCTGCTTGCACATTGATGCAACAGGATCATAGTTCATTATAGTCTAATTATCATTCACAGGGGCCAAATGTCTGCAGAATGAATGCCCCGTGTCTTTTATCTTCTCCTTCTTATTTCTTTAATCTGTAAAGCACTTAGTAAGACCAGTTTTAACAGTGATGTTTCAATAACATAAGTTACCCCGCTGGTAACAAACAGACACAGTGTTTGTCTTGATGTGAAGAAGCTGTCCTTCCAGAGAGAATAAAGACATGAATGCTAGGTAACTCGGACTGGAGTTAAAAACACTGGTGCATTTACAGAAATGTTGATTACTGTGCATTGTCCTAATTTAAATTAATACATCTTAAAGAATATAAAACCGTCAGTGTTACACAGTGTGACTCGTGTGAGCAAAGTGTGATATTACATCTGTTTAAATGTCAATTCAAATGTTATTTGTTTTTGGACATGTCTTCCTGCAGGTTAAAAATGAGAAAACTGATGCCCGACACCAGAGGGCGCCTTCATCCTGCTAACCAGAGAAGCAGTGGAGGTTGAAGAATCTCAGTTTAGACCTGTGATTCTCAAACGTTTTTTCCATAATGTCCCCCTTTTGATATGTTTCTTTAAGCCACGTACCCCCTGACCAGCACTTATCATTTTGGGTAGAAAAAAATGTCAATATGAAGAGGAACAGTACAGCGCTGTCAGCGATAGATTTACTTATAACTGAAAAAAAGCATTTTGTTTTTTGTGATCAAATATTTTTTTAATTTATTTATAAATAAACAATTAACAAACAATACACTGGGACATAGGAACATAGGGGGGGGGGGCTATTAATAACACAACCAGCAGGACTGAATTAAAACATTTAAATACTAATGAGAAAAGGAGACAAAAACTGTAAAAAAAAAGATAAAACTTTGAAAGCAGATGGTAGAAAGAAGGAAAGAAGGGAATAGGTTGAATATAGTATCAAAAACAGTGACATAACTTAGAAAAAAGAGAGAAACTTGTAAAAAGTAGGACAGTAGAAGGAAGGAAGGCAAGAATAGATCCAAAGAAGGCGAAACAAATGTCACATTTTTGATAGTAAAACAACAACATCTACATAAAGAGGAACAATGTTCTGGACAACAGCCTTGGAACTATTCAACATTTTGTTGGATATGTCACGTACCCCCTGCAGTCCTCCAAAGTACCCCTAGGGGTACACGTACCCCCATTTGAGAAACTCTGCTTTAGACTATACTCTGCCCTTATGATAAATCCAATAATCTCCAGTGTTTGACGTTTTACTGTTGTGGTTTATTCTTTACTGATTGTAGCTTCTGCCTCCAGTTACTAAAGTTCAGGATCACTACTGTGTGTGTGTGTGTGTGTTAATGTTAATGTTTTTGTGTGAATAAACACTAATCCATAACACGTCACTGTTGTGATGAAAACATAACTGCTAAATTTAAAGGTTATGTATTCCAATGTAATTGCTCCAGATTCATCTAGTATTACAGTCTCCACCTTAATAGAGTAATGTTCTGGTGCATTCATGTCCTGTGGGATTCACAGTTGCAGTGAATAACCGACTAGATTTACTAGTTTGTTTGCATCCAACAGTGAAGTACAGCATTCATTATCAAATTGTGTTTTTAGGAGAAAAGAAAATTCTGAAATCATGCAGGCGCCTCTGAACCCTCTGATTCTAACAGATTACCTCGTAAAAGCTCAAAGAGCAGAGTTGTGTTTTTGAAATAGTATTGAGAGTAAAAGTTGACATATTCCAGTCTGTGATTATCCATCAACATCCATTCCTTTAATTTTATTCTCAATAATTCCTAATTTCTGCTTTTTTAACTCAAACATTAGGTGTAATTTCCTATAAATTAGGTTTATTGACCATAACTTCCAAAGATAACTGTAAAACTAAAGTTATTATTACGTCTCTCAAACCGCTCCTCTTCCTGGAAGAAATCATAGCTTGGTAACCCCTCCCTCCTCTTCCTGCTCTCAAGCCCAGGGAACTCCCCTCTGTCCATATATGTTGTTGGTCCCTCCCCTTTAGATCTACAGTTGTAAGATGGGAGTAACCAACATGTAGTGAAGTGCAGGAGCTGACGGGCCCCATTCACTGCAGAAACACATGCTCTTTAGATCACAGCTCAAACTACTTTCATTTTCTAGAAAGTGAAACTCAGACAGGCGTTGTCTCTGAGAGCAGAAATGGCGCAGCAAGGAGTTCAGCTGGACCGGGAAACTTTCTCTTGTTCGATCTGTCTGGATCCCCTGAAGGATCCGGTGACTATTCCCTGTGGACACAGCTACTGCATGAACTGTATTAAAGAGTTCTGGGATGGAGAGGATGGTAAGAAAATGTACAGCTGTCCTCAGTGTAGGGAGACCTTCACACAGAGGCCTGTTGTTGTCAAAAACACCATGTTAGCAGTTATAGTGGAGGAGCTGAAGAAGACTGGACTCCAGGCTGCTCCTGCTGATCACTGCTATGCTGGACCTGAAGATGTGGCCTGTGATGTCTGCACTGGGAGAAAACTGAAAGCAGTCAAGTCCTGTCTGGTGTGTCTGGTCTCTTACTGTGATCAACACCTTTATTTCCATAATGATGTGGCTCCATTCAAGAAACACAAGCTGGTGGAGCCCTCCAAGAATCTCCAGGAGAACATCTGCTCTCGTCACGATGAGGTGATGAAGATGTTCTGCCGTACTGATCAGCAGTGTATCTGTTATCTCTGCTCTGTGGATGAACATAAAGGCCACGACACAGTCTCAGCTGCAGCAGAAAGGACTGAGAGGCAGAAAGAGCTCGAGGGGAGTCGAGGAAACATCCAGCAGAGAATCCAGGACAGAGAGAAAGATGTGAAGCTGCTTCAACAGGAGGTGGAGGCCATCAATCGCTCTGCTGATAAAGCAGTGGAGGACAGCGAGAAGATCTTCACTGAGCTGATCCGTCTCACGAAGAAAAGAAGCTCCGATGTGGAGCAGATGGTCCGAGTTCAGCAGAAAAGTGAAGTGAGTCGAGTTAAAGAGCTTCAGGAGAAGCTGGAGCAGGAGATCACTGAGCTGAAGAGGAAAGACGCTGAGATGAAGAAGCTCTCAGACACAGTGGATCACAACCAGTTTCTCCACAACTACTCCTCACTGTCACCACTCAGTGAATCTACAGTCTCCCCCAGCATAGATCTCCGTCCTCTGAGCTACTTTGAGGATGTGACAGCAGCCGTGTCAGAAGCCAGAGATAAACTACAGGAGCTTCTAAATGAGAAATGGACAAACATCTCACTGACTGTGACTGAAGTGGATGTTTTACTGTCACAACCAGAGACCAGAGCTCAATTCTTAAAATATTCACGTGAACTCACACTGGATCCAAACACAGCGCACATACAGCTGTTATTATCTGAGGGGAACAGAAAAGCAACATTAACACAAGTCCTACAGTCTTATCCTAGTCACCCAGACAGATTCACTGTAAAATATCAGGTCCTGAGTAGAGAGAGTCTGACTGGACGTTGTTACTGGGAGGTGGAGTGGAGCGGAGGAGGGATTAATGTAGCAGTCGCATACAGAGATATCAGCAGAGCAGGGGTGTCACTTCGATTTGGACAAAATGAAATGTCCTGGGTTTTACATTGTAACAGACAGAGTTACCACTTTTGGTACAACAAAGTCCAGAATTCCCTCTCAGGTCCTCGGTCCTCCAGACTAGGAGTGTACCTGGATCACAGGGCAGGTACTCTGTCCTTCTACAGCGTCTCTGATGACACCATGACTCTCCTCCACAGAGTCCAGACCACATTCACCCAGCCGCTCTACGCTGGACTACAGCTCTATTATGAATATGGAGACACTGCTGAGTTCTGTAAACTGAAATAGACAGAAGTCATTTAAGGGTTAATTTCTGTGTTTTAACTCTTAAACTTATTTTGTCTCCATATTTGTTGCTGAGAGCTGATTGGTGGGGCCTTTCTTCACTGCACAGAGATCAGCTGTCAATCAAACATTATGGGATGTCCTTTAACATCTTCTCATTAGTTGTGTAAAGGTTTGAGTTCCTTTAGGTGGCGCTACTTCCTGTCTGTTTAGCCACGGAGACGATCACTGATGCTCATGATGTTAGTTGATTTGAACTGAAAATGTCAACTTCTCTGTTTGATGAATATTTGTATTGATTTATTTGTAGGTTGTTGTTTCTCTTCCACTGCATGAGTCTGAAGAGAGAGAGCACCAGACCTCCTTTATCATAGATATGTTTTCTTGGTGTACATTTTAAAGAAATCTGTAATCACATTAGATTTTGTTGTTGTTTGGCAGACCAAATGTTGTTGTTGTCATATGGTATTATAGAAGTGTATTGATTCTGATAATAATCAATGAGAGAGATAAGAATCAAACAGGGTGATCGTGTGGATGAAATGAATCTGTTAACATTGAACAGACGTTGCTGATGGGATGTGTGAACAGACTGAAGGTTTCCATGATGAATAAACTAACATGAACAAAGTATTTTCTTCTTGTCTTTATTCCAGGGTCTCAAACAAAGCTGATGGAGAAAATGTGGAACTGATCTGAGAGTATAACTGAGGTAGTTTTCCTCCTGAAACACCACAAACTACAGTGTTCATGTCTCAAGTCCGTCAGTCTCAGTCCTTTCTACTTTTCTCAGTAAAACAGGTAAAGTCACAGAGCAATGAGCAGTTTTCCATCCCTTGTTGCTTTTTACAACCAACATTTTCTCTGTGCACTGAGCCAATGAAGAGGATTTATTACACATACTTAAAGGGTCTAAAAACACATAAGATATATATTGTGCACCTGATTCTTTACATTTGGTTACAAGTATTGTAACGTTGTTTAACCCTCATGTTGTCCTCGGGTCAAATTGACCCGTTTTCCTATATCAATGTTCTTTTTAATTCCCCAAAATAACATGATTGATTCCACACAACGCTCTTTGGCAAGTACAAATCTCTACTTTCATTAATTTTGGGGCGTCTTATTCAATTTCATAGCATTTGAAAAACAAATTGAAGTGTTTTTGAAATAGTATTGAGAGTAAAAGTTGACATATTCCAGTCTGTGATTATCCATCAACATCCATTCCTTTAATTTTAGTCTAAATAATTCCTAATTTCTGCTTTTCTAACGCAAACATTAGGTATAACTTCCTATAAATGAGGTTTATTGACCATAACTTCCAAAGATAACTGTAAAACTAAAGTTAAACATTGGACCAAAGAATATGAATGATGATGTGTCTGAGGCTGCAGCAACTGCTGCAATGAAGACTGGACTATGAACTGATTATGAGAGTGGTGTCATATAACTCGCGTGGGTTATGCCTTGGACAGGGGCCCGGGGACAAAGCGCCACGTTGTGTTATTGACAAGCTCTTAGAGAGTGCTGACATGTTATGTGTACAAGAGACTCTGCTACCCAAGCAAGATCTACATAAACTTAACTCTGTGCATATTAATTTCTATGGCGCAGGTGAGTGGACAACAGATCTAAGTATGGGACTAGTGCGTGGCAGAATACCCGGAGGGGGGGCCATTCTATGGCATAGGAAACTCGACCCACTGATCGAGGTGATTCGTTTAGAGGTGGACTGGGCCATAGCAATTAAAGTTGGACATGACAAAAATGTTTTATTATTTTAAATGTTTACATGCCATATGAATGTTACAAAAATGAAAATGAATATATTAATAGGCTAGCCTTTATCAACTCATTCATTAAAGAGAGTCAAAGTACTTGCATATTTGTGGTTGGTGATATGAATGCTGATATGTCTGATGATAACTCTCTATTTGCTTAAAAAAAAATGCTGACACAGTGTGATATTACATCTGTTTAAATGTCTCTTTACAGATGTTATTTGACGTTTTGGACACGTCTTCCTGCGGTGAGCATCACACCAGGTTAAAAATGTGAAAACTGATGCACAACACAAGGACGTAGTGGAGGTTAAGGCACCACGACTGTGTCCACTTTTACTTTAGTCTGTACTCTGCCCTTATTATAAAGACCGTCATCTCCAGTGTTTGACATGTGACAGATAGTGTCGGCTGCTTGTTTATTCTCACTTATTTTAGCTTCTGCCAGCAGTTGCTAAAGTTCAGGTTCACTACTGTGTGTTTCTTTTAACGTTGATGCTTTTAACAATATACCTTAAACACTTCACTCATATGAGAGAACAGCACGGCTAACGTTGGTTCCTTGTGACAATACTGGAAGGATATAACACTGTAAATGCTCCATTTCTCCAACTTAACCGCAGAGGGAAATGATGTGGTGCATTCAGGTCCTGTGGGGATTCAGATTTGCGACAAGTAATCAACTACATTTATTAGTTTGAATGCATCCAACATGTAGACCCCCTGTTGAAGATCTCCAACCTAAATTAACTCACATTGAATCAGTCAGTTACTACCAATTTCCAAAAAAAAATCAATAAAAGCAATAAGTTCTTTACTTTAGTTCCCTTAAAAGATGAACTTAAAATGACTTAAAGCCACTAGTCTGATGTACTACACTGTGTTTTTATGATACATCTTTCATTTTATATATAACATGCTCTGGATAACTAAATCAGGTCTGACTCAACCTCCACTACGTCGGTGATTATCAGGATGAAGGCGCCCTCTTGTGTTGTGCATCAGGCTCCCATTGGTATCTGTTGGGACGTTAACTTCAAATGAATTCACACTTTTTTTTAAGTCTGTAATAAATTCTCTTTATTGACTCAGAACACAAAGAAAACATTGGTTGTAAAAAGCAACTATATCAGAACTGACAAAAGAACGTTGGAAAAAGTGACAAATGATGAAAAAAAATCAACAAAAACATACCGAAAAAGTGACCCCCAAAAAAATCTGAAAAAGTGCCAAAAAGACCACCAAAATCATTGGAAAAAGCAAAAAAATAAATAAAATACAAATAATTGGACTACAACATAGTTTAAAAAAAAAAATAATAACGTCAAAAAAAATTGGAAAATAATTGACAAAATTGTGGAGAAAAGTGGAGAAAAAGAATAAAATGTTGAAATTTCAACCCGGAAAAAAACAAAGCTGCAGGTCGACGGGGGAGACAACATTCAATTAAAAAGGACTGAACTAAAATACAAACAGCACATTTTAGTTTCTGTATTTATCACCAACGCATTTATCAGTAACAAATAGGGGAAAATGACATTGCAGTTCAAGGTGTGCGCCCCAAAAAACGTCTGCATGTGCCCCTAAAACGTCCATTAGGGACTCTAGTGCTCCTGAAACAAGACCTGGTCTGTACACTGTTGTAGAACTTTAACATTTTATCCATCAGCGTTGTATAAAACACAGTGAAGACAAAAGAAAATACTTTGTGTTTGTGTATTCATCGTGTACATTCAGTTTGATTAAAATCTCAGCGAAGTAAAAGAAAATAAAGAAAAAGGGCAACTTAACCCTCGTGTTGTCCTCCATCTTTACCGGTTTATGAAGCATAAATTATAACATATCACCTAATTCTGCATTACATCTTAATTCCAACTTGTTACCACTGCTTCTACACTTCTTGTTGGAATTCAATGGTCAAACTTCATTTATATGAAATTATACCAAATTTATGAGTTTTAAAAAAGCAGAAATTATGAGTTATTTTGACTAATTGTTAAGATCAGACGATGTGGAGTGGATGATTTTTTGGACCCATTCACGTTATATTTGGGAACTTTGGTTGAAAGAAACTCAAATTTATGATATATAAACTTTGAAAAAGGGTCAAATTTGACCTGAGGACAACAGGAGGGTTAAAAAAACCTGCAAAGATTTACAGAACAACTAATGAAAGCTAACTATCTATAAAAATGGAGACAAAATGAGTTCAAGAATTCGCAAAACACCGAATTTAACCCATTGTCCACTGAATGACTTCTGTCTATTTGACTTTACTGAACTTAGCAGTGGATCCACAAGAGTAGAACCCAAATCCAGCGTAGAGCGGCTGAGTGAACGTGGTCTGGACTCTGTGGAGGAGAGTCATGGTGTCATCAGAGACGCTGTAGAAGGACAGGGTACCTGCGCTGTGATCCAGGTACACTCCTACTCTGGAGGACTCAGGACCTGGGACGGGAGTTTGGACTTTGTTGTCCAAAAAACTTCTTCTGTAACAGTCCAACGCCCACGACTTGTCATTCAATCCAAATGCACAGTCACGGAAGCTCACTGCTCTGCTGATGTTCTCGTATGCCACGGCAACCTGAACGCCTCTCCCCCCCCACTCCACCTCCCAGTAACGACATCCGGTCAGACCCTCTCTGCTCAGGACCTGCCGACAATCAGTGAATCTGTCCGGGTGACTGGGACGAGACGTTTTTTCTATGAGTAACGTTGCTTTTCTGCTCCTCTCAGATAACAACAGATGTGGGTTGGCTGTGTTGGGATCCAGTGTGATTTTCTGTGAATATTTTAAGAATTTGGCTCTGGTCTGGGGTTCTGGTTGTGGATTTGGCAGTGGGACATCCACCTCAGTTGCAAGCGTTGGGACGTGTCCCCAAATCCTGCTCACAGAGTCGTGTAGTTTTCCTTTGGCTTCTGACAAGGCTGCTTTCATCTCCTCAAAGTAGCGCTGATGACGGAGATCTGTGCTGGGGGAGACTGTAGATTCACTGAGTGGTGACAGTGAGGAGTAGTTGTGGAGAAACTGGTTGTGATCCTCTGTGTCTGAGAGCTTCTTTATCTCAGCGTCTTTCCTCTTCAGCTCAGTGATCTCCTGCTCCAGCTTCTCCTGAAGCTCTTTGACTCGACCTACTTCAGTTTTCTGCTGCGATCTGACCTGCTGCTCCACTTCAGAGCTTCTTTGCTCGATTACACGTATCAGCTCAGTGACCTTCTTCCTGCTGTCCTCCACTGATGTATCAGCAGAGCGATTGATGGCCTCCACCTCCTGTTGAAGCAGCTTCACCTCTTTCTCTCTGTCCTGGATTCTCTGCTGGATGTTTCCTCGACTCCCCTCGAGCTCTTTCTGCCTCTCAGCTCTCTCTGCTGCAGCTGAGACTGTGTCGTGGCCTTTATGTTCATCCACAGAGCAGAGAAAACAGATACACTGCTGATCAGTACGGCAGAACATCTTCATCACCTCATCATGACGAGAGCAGATGTTCTCCTGGAGATTCTTCTCCACCAGCTTGTGTTTCTCAAACGCAGCAGCGTCAGTATGAGGCTGAATGTGTTGATCATAGTAAGAGATCAGACACACCACATCGGACCTGAGGGCTTTCCGTTTGCTCTCAATGCAGACATCACAGCCCTCATCGTCAGCTCCAACACAGCAGTGATCAACAGCAGGAGCAGGTTCGAGTGCAGTCTCCATCATGTGCTTCACTAAATTTGCTAACATGGTGTTTTTCATCAGGACAGGCCTCGGTGTGAAGGTCTTCCTACACTGAGGACAGCTGTACATTTTCTTACCATCCTCTCCATCCCAGTGGCGTTTAATACAGTTCATGCAGTAGCTGTGTCCACAGTGAATAGTCGCCGGATGCTTCAGGAGATCCAGACAGATCACACAAGAGAAGGTTTCCCGAACCCGCCTAACACGTATATCCTCCATTTCACCTCGTGGCAGTGACTGTGAGTTTCTGTGCTCTGACTCCTTCTCTTCCTTTTCGTTCACACGTGCAGACCACAGCAGACACAGTGTGGAGCCGGCTGTGTTTTGGTTTGAAATCAGGAAAAGAGGGAGGAGTTAACGGGCTTCAAGCAGGAGGCGGTTTCTCTTAAAGGGGCCGCGCAGGTTTCAACCATACACTACTAGACTATAGTAGAAACCTGCGCTGCCCCTTTAAGAGAAACCATAGACTAACCTGCCCTGCCCCTTTTAATATTATATTAATATTAGTTTATGGTTTCAACACGCTGTAAAGATTAGTACACACAATGTAATGATATATCTACATTCAATTAATTTGAGTTCACAACATTTAAAGCTTACACCGCATTTTCTCTAACAGTGAGCTTGCAGTGGAGCTGAGGCTGAACCGCTAAACGTTTGAAAATGGGGTCCTCAGGAATGTAGTTGACCGTGTCGATGCCTGATTTTATTGCTTTTTAAAAACAGTGGCTTGAATAAGTTTACACACCCATGCTAAAGTTGAATAAGAAGAGTAATGAAGGAAATTGATCTTAATGCCTTAATTAAAATAAAATTGAAAAATTCAACCTTTTAAGGACACCAAATTTATTTGTGAATGAATAATGTATTGTAAATAAATAAATGTTCTTCCTTAAAATACAGAGGGCATAAGTATACACCCCCCTATGTTAAAATACAGGGTGCATAAGTATACACCCCCTATGTTAAAATACAGGGGGCATAAGTATACACCCCCTATGTTAAAATACAGGGGGCATAAGTATACACCCCCCTATATTAAAATACAGGGGGCATAAGTATACACCCCCCTATGTTAAAATACAGGGTGCATAAGTATACACCCCCCTATGTTAAAATACAGGGGCATAAGTATATACCCCCCTATGTTAAAATACAGGGGGCATAAGTATATACCCCCTATGTTAAAATACAGGGGGCATAAGTATACACCCCCCTATGTTAAAATACAGGGGGCATAAGTATACACCCCCTATGTTAAAATCCCATAGAAGCAGGCAGAGTTTTATTTTTAAAGGCCAGTTATTTCATATATATATATATATAATGTAAGTTGTTTCTGAAGGTTTTGGGAGTTTTAAACAAAATGTTAAAATTAAATGAGGTAAGGTTTTTAAAAGATTCTGAATCCATATGTTTAAAGTTAACATTGGTAAGACAAAAATAAAAATGAATGAAATAAAATTGTGAAATAAAACAATACCAATACCTGAACTAATCCAGACCTGTAGACGTATACAGGCATTTATTCTGAAGTGTGGCTGTTTTGAGCAAAATTTGGATCGAAATCCAATATTTTAATTTGTATTAATAAAACTGTGTTTTGAACATTAAGTAAATCCGGGTTCACAGCCAAGCTCAGACTTCTATGGGGGGGGGGAGAACTACTCCTACTCGGAGAAACTCCAACAGAAAACAACGCTGCTTGTGTCTGAAAGGGTCTCAGAGAGATCAACAGTGTCCCACCTCAAGTCCCCCCAGTCTACTAACGACTTGTGCATGCAGGGTAGTCGGACTTGGGGGGGAAGGGAGACTGAGTAACCAGGGCCCTCATGTGAGGAGGGCCCAAAAAGATGCTATTATGAATAGCTGTGGATGTGGGGACGGGCCCATAGAGAATGCCTTTCTAGAGGACCCAGTATTTTGTGCTACACCCTGTGTGCATGTCTAACGAATAAGTTGTATTATTGTTTTAATTATGATACTAATTTCTCTCACAGCCTAGGTAATGTTGGCTCTTTAAACCTGTCCTTGCCCCCATTCTTGCTTCTTTATCCGATTGATTCTTCCTTTTCCGACCTCATCTGTCTGAGCTTCCTGTGAACCAGAGTTCAGGAAATAAACAAAATATACTACACATCTGCAACACATCTGCAACATCTGCTTTGTATGATAACTGGAATGAGGACAGGAAGAAAATACTTTGTTTATGTTTGTTTATTGATCATGTCAACCATCAGTTAGTTCACACATCCCATCAGCAAAGTGTCTTTTTCAGTGGTTTCATATTCAGATTTTCCCCATTTTCAAGGAAGAAGTGCAACTTAAAGGGACACAACGCAAGCATTTACAGAACAAGTAATGAGAATATGTCACATGACAACCTACAGTGTTTGATAGACAGCTGATCGCTGAGCAGTGAAGAACATCTCTTGAACATGGAGATGAGTTTCAGAATTGAATGTAACCCATCGTCTGTTTGATAACCATCTACTTGGTTTTACAGAACTTTGCAGTGTTGCCACAAGATAAAAGCCAAAGTCCAGCGTAGAGCGGCTGGGTGAATGTGGTCTGGACTCTGTGGAGGAGAGTCATGGTGTCATCAGAGACGCTGTAGAAGGACAGGGTACCTGCGCTGTGATCCAGGTACACTCCTAGTTTGGAGGACACAGGACCTGGGACGGGAGTTTGGACTTTGTTGTACAAAAAACTTCTTCTGTAACAGTCCAACGCCCAGGACTGGTCATTCAATCCAAATCCACATTGACCCGAGCTCCGTGCTCTGCTGATGTTCTTGTATGACACTGCAACATGAACTCCTCTTCCTCTCCACTCCACCTCCCAGTAGCAACGTCCGGTCAGACCCTCTCTGCTCAGGACCTGTCGACAATCAGTGAATCTGTCCGGGTGACTAGGATAAGATTGTTCTTCTATGAGTGATGTTGCTTTTCGGTTCCCCTGAGATAACACCAGATGCCTGTTCACTGTGTGTGGATCCAGTGTGATTTCACATGAATATTTTAAGAAGTCAGTTCTGATCTTGGGCTCTGGTTGTTGCAACAAAACATCCACTTCAAAGAAATTCGTCCATTTCTCTCCCAGAACGTCTTGTAGTTTATCTCTGAATTCTGACACAGTCGCTGTCACATCGTCAAAGTAGCTCAGAGGACGCAGATCTATGCTGGGTGAGACTGTAGATTCACTGAGTGGTGACAGTGAGGAGTAGTTGTGGAGAAACTGGTTGTGATCCTCTGTGTCTGAGAGCTTCTTCATCTCAGCATCTTTCCTCTTCAGCTCAGTGATCTCCTGCTCCAGCTTCTCCTGAAGCTCTTTGACTCGACTCACTTCACTTTTCTGATGGGATCTGACATTCTGCTCCACATTGGAGCGTCTTTTCTCCATGAGACGGATCACCTCAGTGAAGATCTTCTCGCTGTCCTCAACTGCTTCATCAGCAGAGCGATTGATGGCCTTCACCTCCTGTTGAAGCAGCTTCACATCTTTCTCTCTGTCCTGGATTCTCTGCTGGATGTTTCCTCGACTCCCCTCGAGCTCTTTCTGCCTCTCAGTCCTTTCTGCTGCAGCTGAGACTGTGTCGTGGCCTTTATGTTCCTCCACAGAGCAGAGATAACAGATACACTGCTGATCAGTACGGCAGAACATCTTCATCACCTCATCATGACGAGAGCAGAAGTTATTTTGGAGATTCTTGGAAGGCTCCACCAGCTTGTGTTTCTCAAACGCAGCAGAGTCATAATGAGGCTGAAGGTGTTGATCACAGTAAGAGACCAGACATTGCAGACAGGACTTGACTGCTTTCAGTTTTCTCCCAGTGCAGACATCACAGGCCACATCTTCAGGTCCAGCATAGCAGTGATCAGCAGGAGAAGCCTGGAGTCCAGTCTTCTTCAGTTCCTCCGCTACAATGGTTAACATTGTGTCATTCAGCAGGACAGGCCTCGGTGTGAAGGTCTTCCTACACTGAGGGCAGCTGCAGATTTTCTTCCCATTCTCTTCATCCCAGTGGCGTTTAATACAGTTCATGCAGTAGCTGTGTCCACAGAGAATAGTCACCGGATCCTTCAGGAGATCCAGACAGATCACACAAGAGAAGGTTTCCCGGTCCAGCTGAACTCCTTGCTGCGCCATTTCAACTGGCATCACTGTGTGTCTGCTAGTCCTTGTCCGGACTTAAATCACAACTCTGTCCTATTGTTACTATTCATTTGCTAATGTTTCCTAAATAGGTCCTATCAGCTCCTGTTCAATTACACGTTAGTTACACCCATTTTCACACTTGTTAGTTACATGCATATTAATGAGGGGAGGGGAGGGAACAAGTGGACAGTTGTTTGAGAGTTCAAGTGGTGCTTATCAAGCTTTCATGCACTCCAGCATTAAAGGGGCAGTGCAAGTTTCACTGTTTTTGAACATGCAGTGAAGATTAGAACAAAAATGAAAATTATATAATTACATGGGGAATCGTTTCAATTGGTTTCACACTCACAGTACTTGAAGCTAACACTGACACTTGCAATCCAGTCTCCTAGTACTCATGTACCTATTCAAGTCAAGCCAAACATGTTGTAAATATGATGTTTAACACGATTTCAAACTATTCCTCAAACTATTCCTGTCTTACCTGCTAGATCATGCAATCTCTGGCAGTAGGCTTCAGTGAAGTATGCTGATTTAATTCCCGCGATACGAGAACTAACTGTTTTGCCGCAAAAAAGCTTAAAAATAATGTGACAACCTCACATTTTCTCACCATGCCATTTTGTAAGGCTGTTACATTTTCAGTGGGAGACTGGGTGTACACTTACCAGCAAGCTAATACAACAGTTTTCACAGTACTTTGTAATATGTTGTTACAAAGGGCAGACATCACCAAGAAAAGGGAAGGGTATGAAAACAATAAGAAAATAGATTATATATGTCAAAAACAAAGCAATTTATGAAATCTGAATCACACTGTAGTTACCACATGCACACATAATGGAAAGCAAGAATATTCAAAGAACTAATTTTCTGTCCTTGCAATACTGTTTTAAATTCAATTTAATAGTCTCTTAAATACACATCTCTAACACCCCATGCGAAAATAAGTGGGAAAAAGCTTGAAAAGGGGGTCTTAAATGAAGGTTTCTAGCAGCATGATGATCACATTTCAACCTACTTTTTTTTAATTTAGGGCATCGAGCTGTGATTAATGTCATTGTTGTTGAGATAGTACTTACAATCTCAAGAAACAGAGAAAATATTGATTGTAATTTTTTATCATTGGTAAAAACTCAATATGTTGATTGAGTTTTTGTGGCTAATAATCATTACCAACCACTATGTTTGTAGATCTCATTCCAAAATTGTTGGGGACATAGAGATGAAATATCATCTTTTTTCAGTTCCAATCCTACTCCAAAACCTAATTTTGGATATTTGCTGATACCAATACTGACTCTAAAACTAATTGTTTTATTGGTGTCTGGTTCTGTATCACATCAGTTATAAAATGCATTTAACTGATGAATCATTGCCCTGTTATAACGGCAATAAGCAAGACCGTGAGGCTCTCATCGCCACCATCAGTTGATACAAGCAAAGGTCAAATTTAGAGTGAACTTCAGTGACTTTACAACTATTCTTGTAACCTTCTGGACAGAATAGCTTTGATTCTCTGTAATTCATGGGTTCATGCAAATTTCACAGTGTTTTTTTAATTGGAGACCTCATAGTCTGTGTAAAGTCATGTAATGTATGGG
This sequence comes from Percina caprodes, assembly GCA_013375575.1. NCBI lineage: Eukaryota > Metazoa > Chordata > Actinopteri > Perciformes > Percidae > Percina > Percina caprodes. Next base: position 18,894 of record JABXJD010000071.1, read on the forward strand.
CTGTGTGTGACCTCCACCTTCTGCATAACTAGCCAACTCACACAAAAAAGAGTGGAGAATTTCCTTGAGTTTTTGTCTGGGCTTTGTTTTCTGCAGGAACAGAAACAGGTTCTGAATGTTGGGGAGTTCTTTGGGGGGGATGCTTGTTGAATTGTTCAGGGACAGGTGTGAATAGTCCTAAATATGGGGATGTACGTGTTCTGGGGGGGATGCATGTACTCCTTTTAGTATGTTAAGTAGAGAGCATAGTAGGCCATGAACACAGGATTGTGTGAATCGACTGGAATGTGTAAACAGGATTAGGATTAATTAGCATTGACATTATTTAGGTAACCTCCCTACCCTGAACCCTGGTCCACCACTAGCTATTCCTTAAAGTTATCGTTATCCCATGAAATAATACTTTTATGTATTATTTATATTTTATGATGGGCTTAAATTAAATGTCTGGACCCTTTTAATATCTACATCACACCATGTATTCTGCTGAAGTTTTATGTTGTATCTGTGAAGTAGTGTAAATGTTTTCTCTTGTATATGTTTTTTCATTATTTTATCACCCCCTCCCCCCCTTTCTTTTTTAATGTGCTTTTGTAAATTGTATTTTATTGCTGACTTGACATCTGCGTAGGACTACAGTTGAAATTTTGCCAGTTGGCTAACACTGGCACTGTCCTAATAAATAAATGAAATAATTGGAGTCTGCAGGTATTGGGAGGCAGGCTAGGGTAACTCGGCCCATGGCTTGATTCATTCAGAGAGACATGCAGGTGGTATCAGAAGAGCACAACTCTGTGGATGAGATGATGATTCCCTTAAAGGGGAAATCAAGTAGCATTCAAGATCCACATGAAATCTGCTAACACCAATAAAAATAAAAACATGCTATGCACCGAGTGTACTGTTTTTTTTCCTCTTAAAGGGAAAATAACAGTTGTTTTGGATTATCATTCTTCTACATCTTCTTGCACCATAATCCTTGCTGTAGTCTATATCCACGACGTTCTACTTTTGGGATTGCCAATTACGGTGGATTCATGATCACTCTGGTAACCTGGTCCTCAGATCTCTGCAGGGTAAATCCAGACAGCTAGCTAGACTATCTGTCCAATCTGAGGACTATGGTTACCTGGTCCTCAGATCTCTGCAGGGTAAATCCAGACAGCTACCTAGACTATCTGTCCAATCTGAGGACTATGGTTACCTGGTCCTCAGATCTCTGCAGGGTAAATCCAGACAGCTAGCTAGACTATCTGTCCAATCTGAGGACTATGGTTACCTGGTCCTCAGATCTCTGCAGGGTAAATCCAGACAGCTAGCTAGACTATCTGTCCAATCTGAGTATTCTGAGGCCTTTGCAGCGGCCTGGGTTCAGGTCCGACCTGTGGCCCTTTGCTGCGTGTCATCCCCATCTCTCTCCCACCTTTCCACTGTCACTATCTAATAACGAGAAAAAAATGCCCCAAAACGTAATCTAACAAAAGACTCTACTCTGAGAAACGCCAACAGCAGCTCTCTGATTCTGCCTGAAAGGGCCTCACAGAGTCCACCAACTGCACTCCACTAACAAATGAATTCTACCGTTGTTTTGAAAGACAATGGACATCATGGACAGGGACATTAACAGGTTGTTCAAGAGACAGACTCATTACCAGCCTGCTTGAAGTCCTCCACCATCATACCTGTCCCAAAAACAAAAGGACCAAAGGACTTAACGACTACAGACCAGTTGCCTTGATAATTAATGGTAATTAAGTTGTTTTAGCGCCTTGTACAGTCTTATCTCAGAACCGTTACTGACACATTCCTAACCCCCCCACTGTGTTAACAGCTACTGTATGTAGATATTGGAGCTAACTAGACTATCTGTTCAATCTGAGTTTTTAATACGTACACATGTTCCACCAAAACAAGTTTTTCCCCCATGCTGTGTGGACCAGCCAGACCCTCCTCCACAGCGCTGTAGAAGAGGGTCTGGCAAAGCGACAGTAGCTTTACACAGTTAGACACCTGTGTTGTAGTTTTTAGGATTCCCAGTGTGGTTGCACCCATCTTCAAACTGTAGCTCTGACATACAGTACAGTATATATGAAATATATGGACAGAGTGGATCTGTTTAATGGCAGGAAAAGTGAGGCGTCTAACCCTAACCCACAGACCCCAAAATAAACAAAGCTTAACTTGAAATCGGTGGTGGCCGGGAATAAAGACATTCATTAAAGGTCCAGTGTGTAACGTGTTTAGTTGTTCATTATCAAAATCTCAAATCTCATGAATATTTACCACCACCATCACCATCCATTCCTAGTTTTCCTGTTGGCTTACAATTTTACATCTCCATTCACATGAACTGGGGTAGCCTCTGTCTACTGCCCGATGTGAGTCGAGTGCAGATGTGAGTTGCGTTACTTATTTGCGACTGCAGCCTTTAATCAGGCCCTCCTTGGGACTCTGAGCCAGCTTGTGCAGGCCATTCACAGCAATCAATAACATTTTGTTATTGATTTGAACAGCTTTTTTTTATCTGTTGTCTGTTTTTATTGTTTTTTGGCATGGGTTTTAGATGTTTTTTCCAGTTATTTATACTTGTGTTGTTGTCTATAATTGTACAGCACTTTGGGGCAGTAGTGACTGTTTGTAAGTGTGCTATAGAAATAAACTTTGACCTTGACCCTGTTCCTCCACCCCTGGACTAGACAGTACACCATTATGGATAAACCCACCCCCAGACTTTGTCCTTCTAACATACTGTGAAATATTTTACATTTAATACCATTACACCATAGCTACCTCCTATATTTTGTATGTATAGAGCATCTCAGAACTGTACACCTTACCACCCCACCTTTTTCTTTGCACTACTCACTAAATTATATATTTATTAGCTTATCAGTTAAACATCGACGCAGTTATTAATATGCTGACAGAGATGTTTAATGAAGGGCTGAACAGAGGCTGCATGGGGGAGACATTTTATCAGGGTGTCATGTGTTTGTTGTATAAAAAAGATGATGAAAATGACATCAATAATTACAGACATTTGACCATAATGAATACTGATTATAAAATATTAGCCAAAGTTATTATGAATAGAATGAATAATATCTTAGAGATTGTAGAGCGAGAGCAGACGTGTGCCTTTAAAGGCCGTCTGATGTGGGACAACCTCTGCACCCTGAGAGAAATGATCAATAAACCGGGTGAAAAAGACTTCTATATAATCGGGCTGGACCAAAAGAAAGCCTTTGATTATGTCTCCAGAGATTATTTCTGGGCAGCAATGAAACATTATGGGTTCCCTGAACCTTTTATTCATTTAATCAAATGTCTGTATATTAAATCCAGTGTTCGTATTAATGTAAACGGTGTTTTAACTGAGTCTTTTAACGTGGAGAGGGGGTGAAACAGGGCTGCCCCTGAGTGCAGCTCTATACATCCTGGCCATCAGCCCCCTGATCAAGACCATAAACTCTGACTGCCTCATATCAGGAACGCACGTCGGGCTCGCGCCCAAAGTCACCGCCATGGCGTACGCCGACGATGTCACTGTAGTAATAAAAAATCAAATGGAGATGGATATTTTAACTAATCATTTGACTTTATATGAGCTGGCTTCGGGTGCCAAGTTAAATCATAATAAAACAGAAGGAGTTTGGATTGGATCGAAACATAAAAGAAAAACCCCATGAGAAGAAGAAAAGCCCTGGACTAAATCAGCTTCTACCTTGGGATATTATTAAATTGTAATGCTTCGCACTTTATATACTTATATTTACTTTTTATATACTCTTTTGCACTTTATAGTCTGTTCTTTGCACTTTTGCACACACACTTTAGCACATGCACTTTAAAGCCACACTTTTCACTTTATAATGTAGCCTATGTCATGTTTTGTAAATTGTTGTTTGCTGTTTCTATTGTATGCTGTTGATAATATGTATTGTATAAAACTTCAATAAAGTAATTTTAAAAAGAAAAAGAAAAGAAAAACGCCATAAACGACGCACAGTGAGGTGAATCGAGTAGAGACGAGTCGTTACCAGCAATGGAAAAACGCTACAAGATGCTAACGAGAGACTTCTGTAACGTCAACACAGTAAAAATGGACCTACTTAACCAAGCTGGTTCACTGCTAGCTTAGCTACAAGCTAGCATCAAACACAACACAGGCTGTTAGTGGAATTTTAAGCTAATGTTAGCAATCAAACAAACATAGATAGCTAAACACGTTTTTGAAATAATTTCCATCTTCTGTTGTTGTTTGTAATGACAAAAGTTTATTATTTCATGGATTTCACAAATTTCATTGACAAGTTATGCCGTAAACCGTTTAAATCTGAGCTTGCACGCCTCAAATCTGCACTCGACTCACATCGGGTAGTGACAGACTCTCCATATTCATGCGCCATCTTTAAATATGTTAGCTGGTAAGGGACATATATAAAAGAAATGATTCCTTTAAATCCAAAATGAAATAATTAGTGGCAAATTCCTTAAGATGTAAATATTTTAATATTTAATATTTTAAACAGAGTTTACCTGAATACAAAATGGACTCTTGTAAATTACCGGTACTCTGAAATGTGAGTTCCCTACTCTTGATAATTTGTTACTTTTAATTTATTCTATTCTTAATTTATCTATTCTATTTATTTATCCGGTTGTGTTTCCTGTCTGTAGTGTGTTTAATTTACGCTGCCGCCTGTCAGGTCTCCCTTGAATAAGAGCTTCTTAATCTTAATGGGACTCTCCTGGTTAAATAAATTAAATAGGCTACACATTATTATTATTATTATTATTATTATTATTATTAGAATTAGAATTATTATTATAATTATTATTATTATTATTATTATTATTATTATTATTACTATTACTATTATTATTATTATTATTATTATTATTATTATTATTATTATTAGCCTATATCATTCCTTTAAAGGCCTTTGTTTTATACCAGTGTTGATTGTCGGATTAGTTTACATTCGTTTTACTAATAAATAAAAAAACATGTTTGAAAAATAAATAAATAAATAAATAAATAAATAAATAAATAAATAAATAAATAAATAACATTCCCCGACAGCCGCTGGTCTCCAAAATGTCCACCAGGGAGCGCTACGTCCATTAAAAGACGTATGTCACAAATGATTGCTCAGACTTCATTTCCCAGAATCCTTCGCGTCCGGTTTTTTTTCTCTTCCATATTCCGGCTATCTCCATCCTGTTTGAGCAGCAAACGACAGGGAAACGGATGACTTGTCAGCTGCGTTGAAGTTAAAAACCTGCTGACAGAAACTTCCCCAACGAGGGTTCAGAAAACCAACCAAGGAGCTAATTAGTTTGAAAGGTAAGGACCCTAATGTAGACTTTTTAAAAACCCGGTTTTAGTAAACGTCTTTCAGCTAACTAGCTAGCTTAAGCTAGTTGTTAATGATAAACTGCTGGTTAACAACACCTCTTCTATATTATGGCAGCCTATCATTGAACGACAGCTGCAGCATCGTTATGTGTTTCATTTAATTTCATCCTTCATTATTTCCTTTCATCTTCTGCTCGTTTTTTGCCTGTACGCCTCGCTAAGTAGCTTAAATATGAAGCTAATGAATCCATAAATCTGTTGTTGTTGTTGTTGTTTTTGATGTCGGCCTCCTCTCCGCCGTAGCTGCTTTCTCGTGCACGTTTCCTGTTTCTGTTATAAAGAAATCCGACATGTCAAGTTGTCATAGTGATAACAGGGAGACGCGTCATCCAGTGCAGCTTCATGTAATTTGTAGCCATGCCACCCTCTGTGACGTCATCATCACCATATGGTGAACCAGTGGTGGAAAGTAACTTAAGTACATCTACTAAAGTGCTGTATTTGAGTTCAATTTTGAGGAAACCTGTACTTGAGTATTTCCATTTTTTGCCACTAGGTCTACTTTCTACTCCACTACACCTCAGAGGCAGCTATTGTACTTTTTACTCCACTACATTAAAGGTGCACAATGAGTTCCCTCATGGTCACTTCTGTTGACGTTCCTAGTAAATTTCAACAAAACAGAGCAAGCTCGCCCTTCCACCCGTGTTTCCATACCTGGCACTAACCCCCTCCCCTAACCATCTTGTCGGTGATTGGCTGCAATGTGGTTTGTTGTATTTTGGTGCACAGCCTGTGCCCCTAGTGCTTGTTTACGGCCCCTGTGTTGTCTCCCGACACCGGGCTTTTTCACAGTGTATTCAGGGGGCGGGGAGCAAGCGGATCACGGAGCAATGCCTACGATTTGAGATGAAAAATGAAATTGTGCTGAAACCATGGTGCACCTTTAAGGCTCCCTGACAGCTTTAGTTACTTTTGCAGATTCAGATTACTAATTCAACACGTAAATCACATTCAAATATTTTTATTTAAGAAGGGGGCAGTGCAGATTAATGAAACATGCAATTTATATGGGTTAAAAATCCCAGAGTTAGCCAAAAGTACCCTGGCCTCGATCCTAAATAAACCTCTTAAAACACAAGTAAATGAGAAAGAAAGACAAAAGCACATAAGAACACATGGCACAGAAGCCCCAAAAGATTAGCAACACAACAAACCACAAAGCAGAACATCGAAGATTAGAAAAGACACAGCTGTTGAGAGCAAAAACAGCTGTTTTGAAACGAGGGGAAAATATATTCCCTTGTGTGCTTTAACTTAAGTAAGATTTTGAAACTCTCGCTCACTGTCTAACTTGCAAAGTTAAGTATATTTGGCTGGCAAGCTGCAACGCTTCGATACTAGAATAACTAAATAATTGATCTTTGATTATTGATTTGACAATAATATTTATGGATTTGATTAGAACAAGTCCCCATATGGACCAAAAAGTACGGAGTGTGGCTGGAGAGATGCCACTTCACCTCCTGGGCACTGCCAGGTGCCCTTGAGCAAGGCACTGTACCCCCAACCGCTCAGGGCGCTGGTCCAGCTGGCAGCCCCCCCACTCTGACATCTCTCCATTAGTGCATGTATAGGTCCTGAGCATGTGTGTGTTTTTCAGGCCTGTGTGTGATTACTAACACAGACTGTAAATTGTAATTTCCCTACTGGGGACTAATAAATGAAATTAAATGAATCAACTTTTCTGGAAATGCGCCAATGTTAGCCAGTCGGCTAATTTTCAACTGTAGTCCTAGTTACCCAGCATGCAAGTCTTTATGGTGGGAGGAAATTGGAGCACCCAGAGGAAACCCACGCAAACACAAGGAGAACATGCAAACTCTACACAGACAGGCCCTGCCCGGACTGGGGTTCGAACTCCGCAAGTGCAAAATCCAAAGTGCTAACCACTGAGCCACCATGCTAAAACTTTTCTTTCATTGAGACTTTGCCTGCGGTGAAATGTATCTTTGTAACACACCTGCCTCATGTTTTTAATGCAGACTGATCTCATAAAATGGCGTATGTGTAACACGCCAATTTGTATGTCATCATTGCCGTGTTACCAAGACACATACTCCCTTTTTAGCGTGTTTATCATCACCGTTTGGCCTCCATTGACTAACATTACCTTACGATTGCATGTGAATTTATGAATAATATGAAAGGGTGAAAATCCGCGTTGGGGGGGGTAAAACACCAAACTTTCACCCAGGAGACAGGAACATCGTCACATCGAGATACTTCCTGGCGCTCTCCTCGCCAAAAAAAGTTGCAAGGGTGTTTTTTCCGCTCACAGGGGCTGGGGGGGGGCGAGACGACCACCCATCAACCCGCAAGAAAGTTGAAGGGTGTTTTTTCCGCTCACAGGGGCTGGGGGCGAGACGACCACCCATCAACCCGCAAGAAAGTTGAAGGGTGTTTTTTCCGCTCACAGGGGCTGGGGGCGAGACGACCACCCATCAACCCGCACTAAAGTTGAAGGGTGTTTTTTCCGCTCATAGGGGCTGGGGGGGGGGCGAGACGACCACCCATCAACCCGCAAGAAAGTTGAAGGGTGTTTTTCCGCCTATGAGCGGAAAAACACCCTTCAACCATTCCAATGACTCAAACTGTTCAGGTAAATTAAGGTAAAAAAACACAGCATAGTTCCCCTTTCACCTTGGTTTGATCATATATGGGGTAAGACATTTACTGTTTGGCTTCAGTCTCGGTGCATTCAACAATCTTGTTTTCCTGCACGCTCTGATAAACAGACTGAAAACTGCCTGCTCAGACCCAAACAGCAGTCAGACAGTATTTGTCATCAATAATCAGTGGAGACCAAACCTAAGATGAAAAGAGAGTGATTATCTGACTTAAATTCATCATGTGGACACAAACACAACTCCGTGGTTGATTAAGTTCCTCTTGATGTAAATTGTGTGTCAATCTGCTTGACGAGTTCCCCTTCCTTGTAAATGAAGTGGCCAAAGCTAACTCACAATCAATTAATACAGCCCTGAGAACCCAAATCTAATTAATTGGATTTTATTTAGCGTGTATAGCGTGTTGTCTTGATAATTCTTTCATGAAGAATGAGCTGGTAGTCATTAGTCATGCTTAGAAACTGATAGTCACAGCTCTGGTGTCACAGTAATATCCTCAAATATGCTTTGGTTTTAAATAAGCACGTGGTGTTTAACCCTCGTGTTGTCTTCCCATCAAAATTGAAAATCAACACTTGTTGATGCTTTTTATCAATGTTTTTAACTTTTTCTTACGCTTTTGTCCATTTTTTCAACCCTTTTTTTCAATGTTTGTCACTTTTTTTTGACGTTCAACACTAGTTGAACTCTAGTTTTACAGTTATTTTTGGAATTTATGGTCAATAAACCTAATTTTTTTGGAAATTATACCTCATGTTTGAGTTAGAAAAGCAAAAATTATTTAATTATTTAGACTAAAATTAAAGGAATGGATGTTGATGATAATCACAGACTGGAATATGTCAACTTTTACTCTCAATACTATTTCAAAAACACTTCAATTTGTTTTCCAAATGCTATAAAATTGAATAAGACGCCCCAAAATTAATGAAAGTAGAGATTTGTACTTGGCAAAGAGCGTTGTGTGGAATCAATCATGTTATTTTGGGGAATTAAAAAGAACATTGATATAGGAGAACACGAGGACAACATGAGGGTTAAAGGGGTTCTTCTGCATGGCTGCATTCGTCTGCAGATGGACGATTACATCGGGGAAACACTTTCACAAATGTTTCACTGTTGGTCAGTAATCCGTAGAAGTCCTGTGACCAGCAGGCAACTAAGATTTAAGTTTAACAAGTTATTTCATCTTTGCGTGCCCCAAATAAGTCCAAAGGAGTTCTTATATATACTTTATAGCTATACTTACACAGTATAGCTATAAAGAGGATGTTTTATTGTGAAGGTTAGTGGATTTTGCTCTGCTTTTGTTGTGATAGGTTGTGTTTCTCATCTGTATTTGAGCCAAATTCTTTTGACTGGATATTTCTTGATAATGTAAAATGAAACTTGTTAGACTTTACTGATAGTGTGGGAGACTAAGACTTTAAAGCTATATATATATATATATATATATATATATATATATATATATATTGTTGTGATCATACTTTGCTTGGGTTACTTTCTTGTTGTATACATCTGTATATGTTGTCTCTCTTGCATGGGATTTTTTTGGTCATAGAAACGCTCAAAAAAGGAAAACTGTTTAATCTGTTAAACAAAAGGAATGTGAAGAGGAAGCTGGTGGTAATTTCAGGGGAAATAACAGTATTTGTTTTGACATGTGTTGCAGCGTGTTGGCAGTGTGCCGTCCTATTGTGATTTAAAAAAGTAGTTCACATTGATGCTGTCCAGTAACCCTCAGATCCAAAGTGTACTAATCATTTGCAACCTTTAGCTTAAGTGTTCAGTTAAAATAATCGGTGTGCTGTCAAGTTGGAAATGTACCTTTTTCCAATAATGAAACTTCTTCTTACAGAGGTGTTTTGTTATGGTCACGTAGTTTTGAAAAGCTATGCAAAGTATAGCTGAGATGACGCTGATTTCCCCCTCGAGTATAAAACGTGGAAACCATGAGATCGCATGCAGGCGACTTCACAGCCAGCTAATAACAAGAAGAGGAAAAACTCAGCCGGAACCAAACTGAATGTGTGACTTACAGTTAGTGCAAAAGAGCAATTAGTTTCACTTCCTATAACAAAGAAGTGTTACAGAGGTTATGGTCAAAGGTCGTAGCACCGAGACAATAAAAACTCTGTTATTCGGATCATGTAACACATCTGCTTTACCAACTTCATTTCAAAAAGAAACAATCAAATATGCTATGATTTTTTTTCTTTCCCGTTAGACACCAACATTGAAAAACATTAGTGAATATTTGTACTATGTGTACTCATATGACATTCAGAATTTGATACAGGTCATGTGAACAGCTTATTCCAGTCAGGTATTTGAAATATAGCATTTTCTGATTAAGACGTGGGATATTGGGGGTATTATTCGGGTTTTAGAGGCCTTCTTTAGACATGTATACAGCACATTCAGAATTTGCGTATCAATCCGGGTTTACGGCCTCTTGCCTGTTTTCGGCTTATGGTCAGTTTTGTGTGTTGCTATGGTTGCTGTTAGAGCCCGACCGATATATCGGAGGGCCGATATTAGGCATTATCCCAATCTATTTTACAGTTATTTTTGAAATTTATGGTCAATAAACCTAATTTATAGGAAATTATACCTAATGTTTGAGTTAGAAAAGCAGAAATTAGGAATTATTGAGACTAAAATTAAAGGAATGGATGTTGATGATAATCACAGACTGGAATATGTCAACTTTTACTCTCAATACTATTTCAAAACACTTCAATTTGTTTTCCAAATGCTATAAAATTGAATAAGACGCCCCAAAATTAATGAACGTAGAGATTTGTACTTGCCAAAGAGCGTTGTGTGGAATCAATCATGTTATTTTGGGGAATTAAAAAGAACATTGATATAGGAAAACAAAGGAGTTCTTCTGCATGGCTGCATTCGTCTGCAGATGGACGATTACATCGGGGAAACACTTTCACAAATGTTTCACTGTTGGTCAGTAATCCGTAGAAGTCCTGTGACCAGCAGGCAACTAAGATTTAAGTTTAACAAGTTATTTCATCTTTGCGTGCCCCAAATAAGTCCAAAGGAGTTCTTATATATACTTTATAGCTATACTTACACAGTATAGCTATAAAGAGGATGTTTATTATTTCAAAAAATACTTCAATTTGTTTTTCAAATGCTATAAAATTGAAAAAGACGCCCCAAAATTAATGAAAGTAGAGATTTCTACTTTCCAAAGAGCGTTGTGTGGAATCAATCATGTTATTTTGGGTAATTAAAAAGAACATCGATATAGGAAAACGGGTCAATTTGACCCGAGGACAACATGAGGGTTAAAGAACCAAATATTCGTATTGGTATCGACCTTAAAAATCCTTTATCAGTCGGGCTCTAGTTACTGTACACAAACCAACCAGCCAGCAGTTTGCAGGGCTGCAGAACCGATAAGAAGGAGAAACACAGCTACTAATAAACATTATCAAAGACTTGGATATCAACAGGTCTTTGGATATGCGCACACATTGCAACACTGACCTTTTCAAGAAACTGGTTGAAGGAATGAAACGCTGTGTTCGCACGCTCCAACAAGTCCGTCACCGCCGGTAAACTTACAAAACTTGTGTTTTGCACGGCTACTTGTAAACAGGAACATTAGTGGAATATTCGCTTTCATTAGCCGTGTAAACAGCTTAGTGGGAGTATCGTCTTTTTGGAAATAAGGACAAAAACCGGATTATTATGTGCATGTAAATGTAGTCACAGTTCACCATCTGGTGGAAAGACTGTAACCAGAAGAGTGACTGTTAGTGCATCATGCATGGGTATAATGTTCAGATGCCATTATACTTTTGCCATTTTGCAGATTACTAACTTGTTAACCCCCCATTTCCTCCAGTGGTTTCCATTTATGCAGACACATTTGGTTTCTTTTGTCTAGGTTTTTATGGTTTTTTATGTTTTCCATTTGTTTTTAAAGTGTCTTATGCATTGTATTGTACTTTGTTGGTATTGTATTACATTTTACTGTGAAGCACTTTGTGATTTTTTTTTTTTTGTCTGTGAAAGGTGCTATACAAATAAACCTTACTTTCTTACTTATTTTAGGTGTCTGAGATATCGGCCTGCGCCTGAGTACAGTGGAGTTGAAAAGGAATTTGTTTGTGGTGCCTACAAAACTGCAGTGAGGAAAATCTATTTTCTGTTATTTGGCTGAACTGACACTAGACCTGTACTTCCTCTCCTTTTACAGTAGCCCTTTTTTAGAAGGAGGGATTTATCTGTGGGAAATAACAGCTCTTAATATTAGACACGCTTCACCAGCTTTCCACTAGTCTCGCATTGTCAGACCTTCCTCCACAGCGCGGCGTATGAGGGTCTAGCTAGTCAACACCGCATTCTGGGATTGGAGAAAACATGCACTGGTTTTTTGGCATTTCTTTAAACCAATCACAATTGTCTCGGGCGGCGCTAAGATCCGGACAGAGCCACGGTGCCGCTGCAAAATAGCCTCGGGAAGGAACTTGTTTTGGTGGAACGTGTGTACGTTCAAAAGTAGTTTTAGTTGTGCAACAGAAAACTCAGATTGGACAGATGGTCTAGCTAGCTGTCTGGATTTACCCTGCAGAGATCTGAGGACCAGGTAACCATAGTCCTCAGAAATCAGCCGGAGTTTAGAACGACAACACAGAGAAAGAGAAAGGTGTCGGACATCTGGTCAAAATTAGCGACATCCTGCAAATTTCCGGCGGCACCTGAACAATCCCGAAAATAAAACATCGTTGATAAACACTAATGAAGCTGGATAAATCTGTCATTGTGAAATCATATATTTATTTTTTTTCCTTTTTGTGTCTTCCTTCCTGCAGATGCAGTGATGAAGTTAACCTCCAAAGAGTGAGTCCACATCCTATAAAACCGTCCTGGCTTCCTGTTCCAATGTCCCGCCTCCTCTAACTCCAGCTGAGTGCACCTTCTGTTGACCAGCGGGCGGCGCTGGCTCTTCTCGGGGGGGGTTTGGTGGGGGGTTGAGACCAGAGATGGACAGCCGATGCAGCAGTAGCGCCGATTCACGGCTGACCGGCAGGGGGCCCGGGTCCAACAGCGGCACGCCCATCTGCGCGAGAGGGGATTCATGCGAAGTTGGGGAGAAGAAGTGCATCTCGGACGTGAGGAGGACCTTCTGCCTCTTCGTCACCTTTGACCTCCTGTTCATCACAATGCTCTGGATCATAGAGCTCAATGTAAGACATCTGTTTGTGTTGTGGATGTGTGTCACACACTGAAGGCCTGACTCAAAGGGAATGAGTTTCCATGTTGAGATACACCATTTGATTTATGCTTATTTATTTGTTTTACCTTTTAAAATCTTTAGACAGAGATGGTAATGTTAAGAGACTTAATTACACGTGGGTGGATGTTTTTGAAATGGCGATGTTAAGGCTAAATATTCTCTTTACTTTCCAAACAGACACTAAAGGCTCTGACACACCAACCCGACGGCTGACCATCAGAAAAGGCAGTCGGATTGATCATTTGGCTCCCGTCGCCTCAAAATGTGCCTCAGAACACACCGAAGCGACGTCAATTTGAGCGTACGTTTTGCCCCATAACAGCAGGTGGCACTAATCTGTATTGTCGCACAATAAGTGAGAACCCTAAATGACGAACGCGTCACGTGGGTCTAACTTCACCCAAATTTCAAAACTGACCAAAAACATTTTAAGCGAGAAATTGACCATGCAGTTTGTTGAATTGTTTTGAGTTTTTGATCAGAAAAGGTGAAGATTTTAGGCCTTCGTCACGCACATCCCGCTCGTAATTTCTGGTAAGTGATTTAACATAAGTGCACTGATTCGAAGGGATAGCACTCCACCAATCCGATTGGTCAATGAGTTTGACTGTCCGCTGGCCGAAACAGCAGGTGATATCGGCCCAAATTAAAGCCGACGGCTCCTCCGACTGACGACGCCACGGAACACACTGAACAGACTCGAGTCACCGACCTCACCAGACTGATAATCAGGTTGGTGTGGCAGGGCCTTAATAATATTAGGCCAAAAACACAATTTCAAAGGGAAACTGGTTTGGTTTTTAATTCGGCTGTATGGAGACTTGTAACAAGAGAGAATTGTAAAGTAGTTGTTAATTCAATTCAACTTTATTTCAGACACACTGGTCCATATCAGTGAAAAAATACATAACACAACAACACAGACAAGACAACAAAGTTGTATAAATTGACTTCCATAAGATCAAAGTGATTAAAGCACATACACACATTTGTTCCAATGTTTCCAAAAGCAAGAAGTATACCTGGTGTCACTCTGTGTGGGCTCAGTTAGAGCTATTATAATGACATATTTTGAATAAGTTAAGCGACACATCAGCAACACACCATGAAGGGTGGGAACATTACATGTCACAAACACGTCCCTTGCATTCTTTCTCTTTTTTTCTTACTATAGCTGCACCACAAGTGGGCACTAATAAGGGCGATGTTAACATAATCTGTCCACATATCTAGAAATTTGTGTGCCACCATATTGGCTTGTGCATACAGTTTGCAACACAATGTCAGACAGACATTAGCCAAACATTAACATTTTCACGTGTTGTCAAAAGAACCTGTTTATCACAAGTCATTGTATTTTATGTAGCACTTTATCAGATAGCCACCCTCAAATTTAAGTTATATAGCTACAACTGTACACACCTTGAAGGCTTTATGCTTTGTCGAGGTCGAACAAAAAAAGGGCACGTAGCGCTCGAGCACTGAATCAAGGTTATGAAACGATTTCACTGTGGCACACATTCCCAGAATGCTCCAGTTGAAAGTGGCCCTGGGGCACTGAAGCACTACATTTTGTGTGACAGTAACTCTGCTTACAATCAAAACGCTGCACCTTTCTGTCTCTCTGTGGCTGTAAACCTGTTGGACTGCAACTCAAATGTGTGCTCAAGGTAGGCCTGCATGACATTGGAAAAAATCTGACATTGCGATATTTTTTTCCTCTGCGATATTTGTTGCGATATGAAAAGATTAAAAAAGATGTCATACAGTCAAGTCCGAAATTATTCATACCCTTGGCAAATTCTGACTTAAAGTTACTTGACATTTCAGCGACAATGACCCAAAACACACAGCAAAAGTGGTGAAGAAATGTTTTAACAGACAAAAACATTAACGCTTTGCAGTGGCCCAGCCAGAGTCCTGACTTAAATCCCACTGAGAATCTGTGGAGGGAGCTAACGATCAGGGTGATGGCAAGAGACCCTCCAACCTCAAAGAGTTGGAGCTCATCGCTAAAGGTGAATGGGCAAAAATACCAGTGGAGACATGCAAAAAGCTGGTCAGCAATTATAGCAAGCGTTTGATTGCTGTAATAGCCAATAAAGGCTTTTCTATTGATTATTGAGACGGGTATTAATAATTTTGGACATGCCACTTTTTGTTCAAATGTAAATAAAAGAGAAGTAATAATTTGTTTCCACAATGATGCCTCTTGTAAGTCGTCTTATGTTATGGGACACGCCTGTGTCCTTTCTAATCAAGAAAAAACTTGAATTAAAGTAACTTTAAGTCCGAATTTGCCAGGGGTGTGAATAATTTTCGGGCTTGACTGTATGTCATCTTTTAAAAAGTACTTTTTCTTTTTTCATATTGCAATATATATCGCAGGGGAAAATGTTTCCAATGTCATGCAGGCCTACCTTAAGCACACATTTAAGTTGCAGTCCAACAGGTTTACAGCCACAGAGAGACTGAAAGGTGCAGCGTTTTGATTGTGAGCAGAGTTACTGTTCGAGGACAGTAATACAAAATGTAGTGCTTCAGTGCCCCAGGGCCACTTTCAACTGGTGCATTCTGGGAATGTGTGCCACAGTGAAATCACTTCCTCCTTCAGGGAAAATCGTTTCATTACCTTGATTCAGTGCTCAAGCAGGTTGAATAAAAGTAACTTTTAAGTCAGAATTTGCCAGGGGTATAAACATTTTGGGCTCGACTGTAAATAGCTCTATTTGGAATAATAATAAATATATTATTTCATATATAAATTGGAATTTATAATAATAAATCATTCTCGACTACCGCGCTGATTTTGTATGGGAGTGCATCTACATAGAAGATAAAAATGAAAAAATCTTTTCTAATGTGAACCATTCTTTGTTGAAGTTTAATGATTTACAAACACCAAAGCAAGTAAGCGCTGTGACTAACGTTACTCTTCTGAAGTGATTTTGGAGAGGGAAGTTAGGTAGAAATACGCTGGTTGACTAGCATGACACCATTGTATTCATATAATAATCAATCCAGGCTAAAGTGTAGACAGTGACTGCATGTTGCTTCCTCTAAATTTCAGCTTGTGGTCGACCAGCTGGTTTGTTTGATGAATTGATCAGACCTGCACGTCACGCGCACTAGCAACAAACTGTGTATCCAAGAACAATAAAATCAGTGTAAATGACTTTAGATAATACGCAGACTTCTGCAGTAGATTAGTGTTACGTTTCCTGCGCCGCGTCTCCAAACCGTAACGTTAGTCTGGAAACAATCTGCAACGAATTTAAATCGTGCATGACACTGCAAGTAATCGAGTTATCAGACCAGATCCAACTTTACTGTCATTGCACAGAGTGCAGGTACTGAGACAATGAGAAGCAGTGCGGCATCTGACCAGAAGTGCAGAGTAATGTACAGAATGATATGCAGAATGAAGAGTAATATATAGGGGTAAATATGAATGCACCAAAGATTAAGCATGAATTTTCTGAAGTCTACTGTTGCTAAAAATTTGCCTAGAAATCTAGACAGCAACAGCAAATGTAACTTGCAGCTATGGTCAGTCTAGCAACTCTCCGTTGGCTTGCGAGCTGGAAAAACAAAATTCTGGTCTGCCCAATCACATCATGTATAGAGTCGGTGGGCGGGCTTCACATAATGACACAGAGTCGCGAAGCGGCCTTTCAAATCGGCTTTGGCCGCGATCTGGAAGACTTGGAGTTAAGCTTTTCTTTGATAAATGAATAAAGAACGGCACTGAACTCTTTCTGTAAAAAGGACGATGTCGGACACGGCAAAAATGTAATCTATCAACTAGCTCGTTGCTCTGGTCGGTTGTAGCGCTATCCCATTGCGTGCAGAGGGAATTTGAAAGACAGCCGTTTATCCCGCCCCTCAGATTGAGCCCCACCAATGGTGAGTTCCCAGACCCAACATCTCTGTCAGGCTAGCTAAAAATAGAAAATACATAGAAAAGTCTCATTAAAATCCTAATTAAAATGACCTTGCAACATGTAATACTGCCCCAACATGAAGAGACGCAGGCTATAAAGTTAAGGGGCTGCTATGAAGTCCAGTGGTTTCCCCAGGTTTGTGGGAGACTTAGATGCTCACATTTGGATAGGGGTTTAGGTGTCCTCCCTCAAGAAAATCTTACTTATGTTAATGTTAATTTCACATCATCTTGGACCATTACTCTGGGTCTAAAACGGGAAAAATTAAATTAAAATTAAATTAAATTAAATTAAACAACACTCCAAAAAAACAAAAGAAGTCCACTCACAACTTCAGTCCTTATTTCCTTATTTTCATCTGCTTCAAATAGTGTTGTCATCAGTGGTTTGTGTGTTTGACAGGTGAACGGCGGCATTCAGAAGCAGCTGGAGAAAGAAGTCCTGCACTACGACTACCACGCTTCCTTCTTCGACATCTTTGTAAGTTCTTACTTCTCCTTCACATTTCAATTAGTCTTTTTAGTCCTTTTAAGTGTTTTCTAAAGGTGACATAGGACAAAGACGTGTCACATTTAGACAAAGGTGGAACTAAATAAACAGAGATTAACACAAGACGCATCAAACAGAAGTTATGATTTGAATATAGTGCAGATTTTTACTTGTTTTTGTAGCTGGGAGTGTTGCACGTGTGTAATGGTTGCCCATATCCATCTTCAGTAGCGGCTATTTCATGTATGGGGAACATGCATGAGTGTATTGTTTGTTTTTTTCCCCCCATGTAGATAAAATATATAAGCTGTGGTATCCGAGGCCTGGATTAGTATCACGGATTGTGCATGGTCTGAATCTGGTGTATTATTTCCTTTATTTTGAAATGCTTTACTTTGTGTGCATTTATGAAAGTATGTTGTGAATTTATATCTACTTAAAGGGTAGCTACCCATTTTTTCCAACCATGCATGTGTGTCTAATAGACTAATGTGACCAAAAATATTTGAATTTGGTTCAGTATTGAGCGAGATCGCAATGACGAGCCGGCACGAACTGAGCTGCAATGTAACCTCATCGGGCAGTCGTGCAGCCTTTTCGAGCTACTAACATGCTCAGATTTATTTTGTACTAGTAGTTTATTTTGAATATATATATATAAAATACAACTAACAAAAAAGTGATTCAAAAAAAGAAATTCCCATGTTAAAAAAGGAGTAGGAACAAGTTAAAAAAAAAAAATTTCTATTTCTACCCTCTTTTACTATTTTTATCCTTTAGTTGAATACAAAACAATTTGATGCTTCATTTATTTATACATGTTTTCATACTGCATATCTACCTGTGCATACGTGCATACACATAGACACAGATGCATACATACATGCATACACACACATTTACACTTTCTTATTTCTTTTCCATTTATCTTCTTCATTTTCATTACCTACGTACATCAAACCGAATAATAACCCACTCAGACTAGACTTAGTATATAAGCCCAGGAACCATACAGGCCCTATACCTTACTCTCACCTTGAGTCCTTTTCGTATTCATGTAATACAGTATATTCATTTTAAATAGTCTCTTCAAATTGCTCATTGTGGTACATGATTTCATCTCTTCACTGCAGCTGTTCCATAAATCAACTCCTTTGGTTGTGAAACAGTGATATTTAGTTAGCATTTGAAATACATGAATTACGTTTGCTTTCTCTCATTTGAAACACCCCTTGGATAATGTTCGATAGCTGTTGATTATTTATATTTATACATGATTTGTGCAGTTTTAAAATCAACAATATCTCTGAATTTTACTGGATTTTAGTGGATTAGTTTTACTAAAAGTGTCTATTGATGTCAGGATGTGCCTTCTTGTCCGAAGACTGAGAATGGTCATCGAGCTATAGCAACCTCATCCACACGGTTGGTTGTATACATATTGAGCCATGGCACTGACTATCTTTTATCTAACGGGATCCTATTGTTTCTGTAGCCTACTCCGAAACAACCTGAACGCCTTTTTAATCGACTTGCGTTCCACTCTCCACACCGCCGTCTTCGGACAAGACCTCACCAAGACCTGAGAAATCGGTAACGTTGTCAGACACTTTTAGTAACAATCTGAGTCAGTAGCAACAACAACAAAAATCACAGTAGTTCCACTGGAACCTGGTTCGCACCGGCTCGCCATTGCGATCCCGTTAAATACTGGACTAAAGTCAAAGATTTAGTTACCATTTAACTGTGCCCAGAGGAATGTGGAGAAATAAATAAATTAGTCAATAAATAATAATAATAATAATAATGTTGATAAATATGTGCAATATTCTGTACTTTGGAGGGGCTCTATTGAAAGGTCATATTTAATAGATTTGTTGTTTTTATTCTTTGTATTTTTCTCTCTTATGTTCCCCTTTTCTTCCTTCTTTTCCGTTCCTTTCTCCATTTGTTTTGCGTTATTTATCCTGCTGTTATTGCTTTTTTCATTCCTTAATGTGAACTTCTTCCTTCTACCTTTCCTCCCTCAGCTCCTGGCTGTTTTCAGGTTTGCCGCCCTCATCCTGGCGTACGCCGTCTGTAAGCTTCGCCACTGGTGGGCCATCGCCGTAAGTTGTCTTTTCTGTAAGAAGACTGTAATAAGACAGTATTTCTTCATTTGTGCCAGCAAAGGGAGGATATTGGGTGAAACACACTCATACTTTCTATAACGACGGCTGTAGTTGAAATGAGATTTGTTTTGTGTGAACTGATTTTTCACTGAACTTTCCTTTTTTAAGAGGGGTCAGTATTTATTTATACGCAGTGAAACATCCAACACAAACACTGTTGTTGTTGTTGTTGTTGTTGATTACCTGGATGTAAATGACTGATCAGCGTTTTCTGTATTTCTGTGTACTGGTGCTTTTATCTGTCTAATGTCCAGGATCGATGTACAATATACTTTGATGTCCCCATGGGGAAACTTTCCATGGGCCTTACAATTATTCAGTCATTGAAATAAACGTAATATATTTAATAATTTGAAAGACACACGCACAGTGTCCTTGATATTTTAGTTAGATATATAGTAGTTTCCTCTCTGTTATGTTACATACAAACAAAAGGTTGATGTTGATTGTGATTTTATAAAAAGGTGATAATACGGCGGTCTCTACTCCGTGTTTCCTCTGTTTGACAGATCACCACTGCAGCCAGCTGTGCTTTCCTGATTGTTAAAGTCATTTTATCAAAGGTAAGACTTGACTGACTAACTATGATTACTATGAAAAAATACACATTTCTATGTTCTAGTTTTTTAGAATGATGACACCAAGATAAACTTTATTGTTTCACAAAATTTAGCTTGGGCAAACCCCCATGCTGCTGTCATTACTATCACAAACATACACACATGTATGTGTATGTATGTGTGTATGTACTGTATGTGTACATACATACACACATACATACACACATGTATGTGTATGTATGTGTGTATGTACTGTATGTGTACATACATACATACATACATACATACATACATGTATGTGTGTATGTACTGTATGTGTACATACATACATACATACACACATGTATGTGTGTGTATGTACTGTATGTGTACATAAATACATACACACATGTACATACATACATACACACATGTATGTACATACATACATACATACATACATACACACATACACATATGTATGTGTGTATGTACTGTATGTGTACATACACACAGTGAGGAAAATAAGTATTTGAACACGCTGCTATTTTGCAAGTTCTCCCACTTAGAAATCATGGAGGGTCTGATGTCATCGTAGGTGCACGTCCACTGTGAGAGACATAATCTAAAAAAAAATATCCAGAAATCACAATGTATGATTTATTTACTATTTATTTGTATGATACAGCTGCAAATAAGTATTTGAACACCTGAGAAAATCAATGTTAATATTTGGTACAGGAGCCTTTGTTTGGTCAAACTTTTCCTGTAGTTTTTCACCAGGTTTGCACACACTGCAGAAGGGATAATAACACACACACACACACACACACACACACACACACACACACACTGCAGAAGGGATAATAACACACACACACACACACACACACACACACACACACACACACACGCACACTGCAGAAGGGATAATAACACACACACACACACACACACACACACACACACACACTGCAGAAGGGATAATAACACACACACACACACACACTGCAGAAGGGATAATAACACACACACACACACACACACACACACACACTGCAGAAGGGATAATAACACACACACACACACACACACACACACTGCAGAAGGGATAATAACACACGCACACACACACACACACACACACACACACACTGCAGAAGGGATAATTACACACACACACACACACACACTGCAGAAGGGATAATTACACACACACACACACACACACTGCAGAAGGGATAATAACACACACACACACACACACACTGCAGAAGGGATTTTGGCCCACCCCTCCCCAGATCAGTCAGGTTTCTGGGCTGTCGCTGAGAAACACGGAGATTGAGCTCCCTCCAAAGATTCTCTATTGGGTTCAGGTCTGGAGACCGGCTAGGCCACGCCAGAACCTTGACATGCTTGTTTTAGGTACTACGGAGAGTAGGGCTGGGTATCGTTCAGAAATATTCAACACTGATACTGATACCGATACCAACACCGTGACTACGATACCGGTTCCTAAACAATACTTTTTCCGACACTAATGTTCTGAAACAAAAAGAAATTTCACCATTACGGCATAAAACTTTGCATTTTTTTTCAGCTCCTACTACGCAAGTTGTCTCTACGATGTGTAACGTTAGACAGCCAATCCCAAGCATTATTAGCTCTTGGTAGAAGCATGCTGCGTGCTGATTGGCTCACTGACACTGATAAGTTTACTCCTTAGGCATTAGAATTTAGTATTGAATGACGATTGATACGCACGCAACTTTAGAGGCAATTCTGCAATTCCTAAAGAAAGTATTGAATACAGTACCCAACCCTAATGGAGAGTGTCCAGACAAGTAAAGGTCGTCTTCTTCTTCTTCTTCTTCTGTGTGCAGCTGCTCTCTCAGGGGGCCTTTGGGTACCTGCTGCCCATCATCTCCTTCGTGTTGGCCTGGATAGAAACATGGCTGCTCGACTTCAAGGTTCTGCCTCAGGAGAACGAAGACGAAAACAGTGAGTCACCGTCACACAGCGGCGCTGTTAGCGGCGCTGTTAGTTTTCAGCGGTGATGCAGGATGAAAATCTGCGTAACTCAGCGGCCTGTATTTCTGCTCGGGTCGGAGATGTGTTACCATTCTGGGTTTTTCATTGTTTTTATTAGCTTAATGTCTGTGACCATCTCGCACCCGGCGCAGCGCGCCCCCCATGTCTTTGCTAGTTTAACTATTGCGTTGTCTTCCCAACAACCATGCAACTTTTTGTTTTTCTGTGTCAAAATGTAGATTTGGACACAGATTTGGGATTTTTGACACTTTTACTGCTTTTCATTTGACTTTTTTTTTCCACAAGCTTCTCCCGAGATGTTCTTTTATTCAAAAAAAAAAGAAAAATTCAAACGCTATGAAATAGAGTACAACCTGTGAAGAGCGTTGTAGTGAACCATCCAAGTTTTATTTTGAAAATTTGGTTGAAAGAAACACACATTTCCGATATAGAAACTTTTTTAAAAACGGGTCAAATTTGACCCGAGGACATCAGGACATTAAGACCGACACAGTTTTCAGTTTCCCGTCCAGCGGCCACGCCCATCTGTCTCATGGGGGTGCTGGTGTGTTCAGGTGCATTCTTGGTGCCATTGACTCTCCGGCCGTCAGAGTAGCTGCTCTTCATGCTCTTCATGCTCTTCATGCTCTTCATGCCCTTCATGCTCTTCATGCTCTTCATGCTCTTCTCTCCTTTGTGTGTTTCAGGATATCAGTCCATCATGGACGCCACAGAGCGAGTCCCTCCCCTGGGTCCGGGGCCTTTATCTGACGGACAGTTCTACTCTCCACCAGAGTCCGTGGCAGGTCTGTTCACTCACGCCGACATTAACCCCAAAGTTTGCCCCACTGCCCCAGCCTCTTCTTCTCGCTTCAGAAGCTCAGCGTGATGATAGAAAGTAAAATCCTGGTTCATACACACAAAGACTTCTGGACTCTGAAGGAGAATTCTTCACTTAATCTTGATGGCTATACAGGTTAACCCCTAGGTTGAAGTGGATTAAAAAGAGGAATAAAAAAAACATCTTTTGGAAATTGATCTTAATGCAAAATAATAATAATAATAATAATTAAAAAAATAATAATAATTAAAAATATTTAGGAAAATCCAACCTTTTAAGGACACCAATTTTCTTTGTGAACAAACAATATATATTATATATTGTAATATATATATATATTATATGTAATATATTGTAAATAAATAAATGTTCTTCCTTAAAATACAGTGGTCAAGCATACACCCCCATGTTAAATCCCCGTCCTTTTATTTTTAAAGGCCAGTTATTTTATGGATCAGGATACTAGGCATCCTGATAAAGTTCCCCCATCACATACCCTTCACCATACCTAGAGACTGGCATGGTGTTATTTCAGTTAGCCTGGTTTGATTTGCATTGACAGGTGATTTTATGGAAAGTTCCCCATGTCTATCTCTAGGTATGGTATATTTCTAGTGATGAAGTCTGAGGCGCTGCCTCTCTTTAGGGCAGGGGGGCATGGGGGGCAAGGACTACACTGTTCTACGTTTGTTTCTTGATCCTTGCTTTCATTTTTAGTCTCATTTTCTCGTACTATGTTTGTTATGCACCACAACACCAGAGCAAGCTCCCTGCATGTGACCAGATGTTGATTGGGAACCGTTCGGGTTTCTCTTCACACTGATTTTGTTTCTCTCTCGTGTTCAGACTCTGACGAGGAACTGGATGATAAACACGATCCAGAAATAGGACTCATTCAGTAGCAAGCTAACAGGTAAGCAGTCCTGTAGTGAAGAGTTGTGGATGTTACACGCGGTTAACCCTCCTGTTGTCTTCGGGTCAAATTTGACCCCTTTAAAAAATGTCTATATCTGAAAATTTGGGTTTCTTTTTAACCAAATTACCACAAAAAATGGATTGGATTCCTTAAGGCTCTTTGCAAATAGAACTGATCACTTTCATTCCTAATGAAACTCATCTGTACGTTCCTCCGATTTTAACTATGAGTCAAAAATAATTCATAATTTCTGTTTTTTAACTCTGTTTTTTAACTCAAAGAATTCTATATAAATGAGGGTTATTGATCATGAATTCCAAAAAGTATACAGTGTAAAACTAGTGGTAGTAAGTAAGTTAGTGAAAACTAAAAATAAAGTCTGAAAAAGGGACAAAAATGTCAAATTTTTGTCCCTTTTTGAGCCGGGAGGACAACACGAGGGTTAAAGGTGCACTACGAGTTCCTGCATCACGTCGCTTCTGTTGACGTTCCAAGGAAATGCCAAACAGACCGAGCTCGCCCCCCCCCCATTTTACTGTAACTGTCATGCCTAGCTGACTGTCCCCTCCCCCAACCATCTCGTCTGTGATTGGCTGGAGTCTTTTGCTGTATTTTGGTGCCCAGCCTGTGCCTCTAGTTTGACGTTTACGGCCCTGTGTTGTCTCCCGACACCGGACTGTTTCACAGTGTATTATATAGTATAGTATATATAGTGTGTATATATATGTAGTGTATATAGTGCTGGCGGATCACGGAGAAGGAGAGACGCTTACGATTTGAGACTAAAATTTGAGAATTGCGCTAAAAACCGCTCATGAACTCGTAGTGCACCTTTAATATCAGCATCTCAACGCGAGTTATGAAGCTCTTTCTTTTGTTTTTCTCCTCAGGAGATCCGTTTCTGAAGGTGAAGTGTTTCTCCGTCGTACTACTGAGGGGAATCTCTGCCTTACACTTTCTGCTATTTTAGCTTTGATTCGCCTCTAAGAAGTCTTTGTATATTCATACTCCCAAAATGCACCTCTGTTTCTGATATCCGCCTGCTGCATGTGCACCGGGGACTGGGGGGAAAAAAGTGCCGCTTAAAAAGCAATTTCATTATCACGACTCGTTCATTTTCAGGGTGTTTTTTCCTCACATTTAGTAAAACTCTGTAGCTTAGAGGGAAATAAATATGAATGGATATTTATACATACAATTACGTGTGTCTCAAATGGGAAGAATTTGATTTCAATAAGAATTAAATCAATAATTTTGAGATTCATTTCAGTGTCAAATCAATAATTCAATATTTTTTTTTTACAGTTATTTCTTCTCTAAGGTATCAATGTCTTATACTTCCAATATCATGTTTACTTTTAATGTGTTTATCATTTGTACATGCTTGGGTTTGAAGTCACTGTAAAGAAGGAAAAAACAGGCTTGTTTAATAGACTACATAAAAAATTTAAAAAAAGGGTTTTTTTCGGCCAGTATTGAGCTCACGGATCACGTTGGAAGCGAACGTGAGACAAAATGTATTTGACTACTTCCGTGTCTTTAAAAAGAAATTGAAACGACTTACACAGAAAACTGTCTGCTTCTGAAAGAGTGAAGTATTATTTTACTTTAAAACAAAAGGAGCCATAAACGTGCAGCACTTAAACATGAAGGTTAGAGCTGCTCTGTGGGGACTGTAACGGCTCTGAAAATGCTGCTAATCTACACAGATGGAGCTCAGCACCAGCTGCTGTACACGTATTTATACACGTATTCATACACGTATTTATACACGTATTCATACACGGACACGTATTTATACACGTATTCATACACGGACACGTATTTATACACGTATTCATACACGGACACGTATTTATACACGTATTCATACACGGACACGTATTTATACACGTACACATATTTATACACGTATTTATACACGTACACGTATTCATACATGTACATGTATTCATACATGTACACGTATTCATAAATGTACATGTATGAATACATGTACGTGTATGAATAAATGTACGTGTATGAATATGTGTATGTGTACGTGTATTCATACACGTACATGTATGAATACATGTACATGTATTCATACATGTACATGTATGAATATGTGTACGTGTATTCATACACGTACATGTATGAATACATGTATTCATACATGTACATGTATGAATATGTGTACGTGTATGAATACGTGTACGTGTATGAATACGTGTACGTGTATGAATACGTGTATGAATACGTGTACGTGTACATGTATTCATATATGTACATGTATGAATACATGTATGAGTAAATGTATGAATACATGTATTTATACATGTACGTGTATTCATATATGTATTTATACATGTACGTGTATTCATATATGTATTTATACATGTACGTGTATTCATGCATGTATTTATACATGTAAGTGTATTCATGCATGTATTTATACATGTACGTGTATTCATATATGTATTCATACATGTACGTGTATTCATATATGTATTCATACATGTACGTGTATTCATGCATGTATTCATACATGTACGTGTATTCATATATGTATTTATACATGTACGTGTATTCATATATGTATTCATACATGTACGTGTATTCATATATGTATTCATACATGTACGTGTATTCATGCATGTATTCATACATGTACGTGTATTCATATATGTATTTATACATGTACGTGTATTCATATATGTATTTATACATGCGTGTATTCATATATGTATTCATACATGTACGTGTATTCATATATGTATTCATACATGTACGTGTATTCATGCATGTATTCATACATGTACGTGTATTCATGCATGTATTTATACATGTACGTGTATTCATGCATGTATTTATACATGTACGTGTATTCATATATGTATTTATACATGTACGTGTATTCATATATGTATTTATACATGTACGTGTATTCATATATGTATTTATACATGTACGTGTATTCATATATGTATTTATACATGTACGTGTATTCATATATGTATTTATACATGTACGTGTATTCATGCATGCCTTGCAAGCCGAGTGGTTTTGCTTTTATGAAAAGCTTGTCTGTAAAATAGAATCAATAAAATGTGAAATCTCGTGTGGTTGTTGTTGTTTTTAAATATTTTACTGGCCTAGAAGTAGCATACACTAGAAATACTTCAGTACAGTACTTTAGTAAATGTACTTAGTTACTTCAAAAGTTCCAACAGAAATCTGTGGAACATATTAGTGACATAAAATACTGATACAGGCAAAAAAATACTTCAACTTAAAAATAAGAATCAAAATAAATAACTTTTTCCAACATACTATACTGACATTTTTGTTTTTACTTTTTTTGACATATTATACTACAATTTATTTCCTTTTTTGACATATACTATGATTTTTTTCTTTTTTTTGACATATACTACGATTTTTTTGTCTTTTTTTGACATATACTATGATTTTTTTCCTTTTTTTGACATATACTACGATTTTTTTGTCTTTTTTTGACATATACTACGATTTTTTTCCTTTTTTTGACATACTATGATTTTTTTCCTTTTTTTGACATATACTATGATTTTTTTCCTTTTTTTGACATATACTACGATTTTTTTCCTTTTTTTGACATACTACGATTTTTTTTTTCTTTTTTTGACATACTATGATTTTTTTTTTTTTTTTGATATACTACGATTTTTTTTTTTTTTTTGACATACTACGATTTTTTTTTTTTTTGACATATACTACGATTTTTTTTTCTTTTTTTGACATATACTATGATTTTTTTCCTTTTTTTGACATACTACGATTTTTTTTTTCTTTTTTTGACATACTACGATTTTTTTTTCTTTTTTTGACATATACTACGATTTTTTTTTTTTTTTGACATACTACGATTTTTTTTTTTTTTTTGACATACTACGATTTTTTTTTCTTTTTTTGACATATACTATGATTTTTTTTTCTTTTTTTGACATATACTACGATTTTTTTTTTCTTTTTTTGACATACTACGATCTTTTTTTCTTTTTTTGACATATACTACGATTTTTTTGTCTTTTTTTGACATATACTACGATATTTCTCTTTTTTTGACATTTGATACTACAACTTTTTCTGACAAACTATACTTTGACTTTTTTTTTTCCACTTTTGCCGACATGCTACACCGACATTTAAAAAAAAAACATTTTTCAACATTCTGCAATATGTAATAATTAATAATAATGTAATAATGCAATAATTTTTTATGACTTTTTAATGACGTGCTACACTATGACATAGGCAAGGAAATAAGCCATCCAATCACAATGAAAACAGCTTCCATTTACTTCAGGAATGCTTCTTAAGACAGAATCCATGGGGGCAGTAGCTCAGTCTGTTGGGAACTGGAGGGTTGCCGGTTCAAGTCCCCATGCGGACCACAGTACAGAGTGTGGATTGGTGGCTGGAGAGATGCCACTTCACCTCTTGGGCACTGCCAGGTGCTCTTGAGCAAAGCACCGTACCCCCCCCCCCCCAACTGCTCAGGGCGCTGGACCAGCTGGCAGCCCCCCCACTCTGACATCTCTCCATTTGAGCATGTGTGTGTTATTTCAGGTCTGTGTGTGATTACTAACAAAAAGTGTACACAGAGTGTAAATTGTAATTTCCCCACTGGGGATTAATAAATAGATTAAAATTAAATTAAATTGAATTTCATTTCATTTAATTTTAATCTATTTATTAATGGTGGACAGATTATATAATCAGAATTAGAATAAGAAAGGAGTTTATTTCCACAGCAGTTACCCTACATGGTATTTGTATACATACACAAACATATTTACCATTCATAAGAATAAACAATAATTACAGAGACAGATACAATATATAATATATACAAAATAGCTGTTGAAGTAGTTTTTGCACTCCACCCTGGCCTGGGAACACCTTGGGGTGTCCCAGGCAGCCCTGGCTGATGTGGCTGGTGGGGAATGGGGGGGTTGGGAGTCCCCTGCACCCGGAGACGAGGATGAAGATGGATGGCTCCACGTTAGCCATTCTTCACATTGGCATGAATCGAAGTTAAATATAAAACTTAAATATAAGACTTTTAAGGCATTTTTAAAACCACTTAGGATTAAACACTGCATGAATTTAATAAAACATGTTTTAATACAATCATATTTAATACAGAATCTCTCTGTGAAGTGTGTATGTAATCTAATGAGAAAATAAATGACTAACTGAACACAGAGCATCATGATGGATAACTCGTAATTCCCACATTAACATTTGAAGTGGCCGGTTAGCTCAGTTGGTTAGAGCGTGGTGCTAATAACGCCAAGGTTGCGGGTTCGATCCCCGTACTGGCCAGTTACTTTGGGTGGCAGTAGCTCAGTCCTCACAGGTTCAAGTCCCCATATGGACCAAATAATAGTGTTGATTGGTGGCTGGAGAAATGCCACTTCACCTCCTGGGCCAGGTGTTCTTGAGCAAGGCACCCCCCCACCCGCCCTGTGTGTGATTACTAACAAAGTGTGTAAATTATAATTTCCCCACAAATTAAATCTTAAATGTCATTTTTTGAAGTGAGTTGCCTGTGGTTTAATTTACAAAATTATTTGTTATGTTGCGTTTTGAGTGCCGTAAAAAAGTCATAGTTTAGTGTGTCAATACCAGTAAAAAAAAGTCTTAGTATGTCGAAAAAAATCATAAAAAAACGGCGTAGTATGTCAATAAAAGTGAAAAAAGTCCTAGTATAGTATGTTGAAAAAAGTACAAAAAAGTCATAATATAGTATGTTGAAATAAGTCAAAAGAAAACCATGTATAGCATGTCGAAAAAAAGTTAAAACAGTCATAGTATGTCGAAGAAAGAAAGTTATAGTATAGTATGTCAAAAAAAGTACAAAAAAGTCATAGTATGGTATGTTGAAAAAAGTCATAAAAAGTAATAGTACTGTATAGTATGCTGAAAAAAGTAAATAAAAGTCATAGTATGTTGAAAAAAACGTCATAGTATAGTATGTCAATAATAGTAAAAAAAAAAAGGTCTTATTATCATCTTTAAATCATAAAAATATCTTAGTACTGTATAATATGTTGAAAAACGTCATAAAAAGTCAAAGTATAGTATGTTGAAAAAAGTCAGGAAAAGTCATAGTACTGCATAGTATAAAAAGTAAAAAAGTCAAAGTATAGTATGTCAAAAAAAGTACAAAGAAAGTCATAAAAAAGTCAAAGTACTGTATAGTATGTTGAAAAAAAGTATTGTAAATTATGTCAATAAAAAAGTAAATAAAGTCATAGAAAATGTCAAAAAAATAAGTCATAGTATAGTATGTCAAAAAAAAAGTTATAGTATAATATGTAAAAAAAATAAAAAGCATAGTATAATATGTCAAAAAATAATTCATAGTATAATATGTCAAAAAAATAAAGTCATAAAATAAAAAGTCATAGTATAGTATGTCAAAACAATAAAAAGTCAAAGTATAGTATGTCAAAAAAGTAAAGAAAGTCATAAAAAGTCAAAGTACTGTATAGTATGTTGAAAAAAGTATTGTAAATTATGTCAATAAAAGTAAATAAAAAGTCATAGAAATGTCAAAAAAATAAGTCATAGTATAGTATGTCAAAAAAAATAAAAAAGCATAGTATATGTCAAAAAAATAAGTCATAGTATATGTCAAAAATAAGTCATAGTATGTCAAAAAATAAGTTATAGTATAATATGTAAAATAAAAAGCATAGTATAATATGTCAAGAAAATAAGTTATAGTATAATATGTCAAAAAAATAAAAGTCATAGTATAATATGTCAAAAAAATAAGTTATAGTATATGTCAAAAAAATAAAAAGTCATAGTATATGTCAAAAAATAAGTCATAGTATAATATGTCAAAAAATAAGTTATAGTATAATATGTCAAAAAATAAGTTATAGTATAATATGTCAAGAAAATAAAAAGTCATAGTATATGTCAAAAAAATAAGTCATAGTATGTCAAAAAAATAAGTTATAGTATAATATGTAAAATAAAAAGCATAGTATATGTCAAAAAAATAAGTTATAGTATATATCAAAAAATTAAAAAGTCATAGTATATGTCAAAAATAAGTCATAGTATAATATGTCAAAAAATAAGTTATAGTATAATATGTCAAAAAATAAAAAGTCATAAAATAAATAGTCATAGTATAGTATGTCAAAAAAATAAAAAGTCATAGTATAATATGTCAAAAAATAAAAAGTCATAGTATAATATGTCAAAAAAATAAAAAGGCATAGTATAATATGTCAAAAAAGTAAAAAGGCATAGTATAATATGTCAAAAAAGTAATAAATTCATAGTATAATATGTCAAAAAAAGTTTTTAAAAAGTCATGAACAAGTGAATGTAAATATACTGTATTTATAAAGCGCTTTTCTAGTCTTAACGACTACTCAAAGCGCTTTTACATCATACAGGAAACATTCACCATTCATATTCATACACTGTGGCCGAGGCTGCCGTACAAGGTGCCACCTGCTCATCAGATACACACTCACACACATCTACACACCTGCTCATCAGATACACACTCACACACATCTACACACCTGCTCATCAGATACACACTCACACACATCTACACACCTGCTCATCAGATACACACTCACACACATTCACACTCCGAAGACACAGCATCGGGGGGGCAACTGGGGGTTCAGTGTCTTGCCCAAGGACACTTCAACATGGTACTGCAGGGCCAGGGATTGAACCACCAACCTTCCGATTGGCAGGCAACCGCTCTACCGCTGAGCCACAGCCGCCAAGCATGTCAAAAAAAGTAAATTAAAGTCATAGTTTAGTATGTTGAAAAAAGATTAAAAAGTAATGAAAAAGTCATAGTATAGCATGTCAAAAGTTTTAAAAAAGTCATAAAAAGGTCAGTACTGCACAGTATAAAAAGTACAAAAGTCATAGTATAGTCATGAAAAAGTCATAGTATAGTATGCCGAAAAAAAGTCATAAAAGTCATAGTATAGTATGCCAAAAAAAAGTCATAAAAAGTCATAGTATAGTCATGAAAAAGTGATAAAAAGTCATAGTAGAGTCATGAAAAAGTCATAAAAAGTCATAGTATAGTCATGAAAAAGTGATAAAAAGTCATAGTAGAGTCATGAAAAAGTCATAGTATAGTATGCCGAAAAAAAGTCATAAAAAGTCATAGTAGAGTCATGAAAAAGTGATAAAAAGTCATAGTAGAGTCATGAAAAAGTCATAGTATAGTATGCCGAAAAAAAGTCATAAAAAGTCATAGTAGAGTCATGAAAAAGTCATAGTATAGTCATGAAAAAGTCATAAAAAGTCATAGTAGAGTATGCCGAAAAAAAGTCATAAAAAGTCATAGTATAGTCATGAAAAAGTCAGAAAAAGTCATAGTAGAGTCATGAAAAGTCAGAAAAGTCATAGTATAGTCATGAAAAAGTTATAAAAAGTCATAAAAAGTCATAGTATAGTCATGAAAAAGTCATAGTAGAGTCATGAAAAAGTCATAGTAGAGTCATAAAAAAGTCATAAAAAGTCATAGTAGAGTATGCCGAAAAAAGTCATAAAAAGTCATAGTAGAGTCATGAAAAAGTCATAGTATAGTCATGAAAAAGTCATAAAAAGTCATAGTAGAGTATGCCGAAAAAAAGTCATAAAAAGTCATAGTAGAGTCATGAAAAAGTCATAGTAGAGTATGTTGAACAAAGTCATAAAAAAGGGGATTAAGTGTCTTGCTGAGGCACACATCAGCTGACATGTCACAGTGGGAATCGAACCTTGGTCTCCCACACCAAAGGTAAGTGTCATATCCACTGCACCATCACCAACCTGTAGTGTTACATGTACTACAATATCACATAGGACTATATATACTATGACACATTTTATAGTCATTTTATAGTGTGTTGAAAAAGTCATAAAAGGTCATAGTATAGTATATCACATAAAGTAAAATCTATATACTAAAACATATGACTATACATACTATTTTTAGTTTTTTGTAAGATATATATGGACTAAAAAGTGGGAGGAACCATTCATTTACATGTATTTCATCCTGCTTTGTTGTATTCTTTAAAAATAGTAAAGTATAAAAACATTTGTCAAATTAACTAAATAACCAAATGTTAGTTAAAAAAATAATCATAGACTAATTGGATAAAATTTCAAGAGCGATCAGTAGTAGTGATTTAATTTCAAAGTTAATCTTTTAAGTATAATAGTGTTTATTTCCTTAAAAAAAAGCTTTGCTTCTTTCATGTTTGACCCTCAGAGAGCAAAACGTCAACTTCACACCCAAAAACCCGACATTTGCACTCAAAATGAAACCCACAGACCAGCAGTTCCTGTAATAATACCGTTTTATTATATTTTTTCACATTTTCATTGACAGAGGTCAAGTATCCAAAGGCATTTTGTAAACAGTGTCTCCACAAATCTACATCTTGCCTCTCATCAGTCAAAAACACTGTCCTTCAGAAATAAATACGTTGCTGATTTGAAAAGAAAAGAAGAACGGAAACGGAGGATCTTCTAACCTACGTCGGCCTGACGGAGCTCACACGGAGTCTTTTATCTGGAGTCACAGAGTGGAAACGAGGCCACGTTACTACATGAAACGACTGCACGACACCTGGAGGTAAATAACTCCTTTTGACCCAAAGACGAGGTAAAAAAGGATTAAAAACTAAGGGCACAAAAATCCATAAAATATCAGCGTATTCAGAGAAAAGCAACCACCCGAGGATGAAATACTGAGACCACCTGCACGACCGGCTGCACGGTTAACGTCATGACGACAGCTTTAAGATGGTTTTTTTCTACCGTTGTTGTCGACTGTTGAGTGAATAAACAAAATCGTGTGTTTGAGCCACCAAATGTGAAATAATTAATCATGGGATACACGTTTTGGGCAGGTTTCGAACTGACGGATCGGAAAATAAATAACATTAAATACTTGAAATTATAGAGTTGGTGTTTTGAAATGAATGGTTGAGCATTTTGGGAATATAGACTCACTAGAGTCTAGATTCACTAGACTCGAGACTCGAGATTCGAGTCTCTGCTGCGGAAAGAAGTCCTCCGATAAATGCACTATTCCCTGCAGTGTTTGCCTGATAAAAACCACAGCGGCCAGCTGTTTCAGGACATTACCGAGTCGAGGTTTTGAAAGATTAGGATTATTAACGAGTGTTGAACAGGAACCAATGAGCTCGGAGCTGAAAGCAACAAACGTGAGATGAGAAGTTGTTGGTTTTTGTGTTGTTGTTGTTTCTTCTCCTCATCAAACGGTTCACGGCGGCTCGTTATTGCATGAGATAAACTGAGGATTTCCAGAGTTATCAGGAAGGTGGACTCTACATTTCATCCTCTTATCCCCGATTTCCACCAATTGCGGAACAGCTGAAGTCACGAGGACCCACGTGATCTCGCGAATTCACGTGTGATCGCGCGATATAACAGGATGTAGTTTCTATGAACAGAACCACAAAACCTCTGTTGACTTCAGGCCCGTCTCCGCCCATTATGACGTTTTCAAGGTGTAGTTCAGAGAGATATGATCCGCCCTGAGCACGGTGGATTTTATTTTGAAAATTAACCGGATGTTTTATTTTGGGAATTGTTAGGTTTCTGTACAGAGTCCAGTTCAGAGTCCGGTCTAGACCTGCTCTGTTATGAAAAGCGCAATGAGATAACTGTTGTTGTGATTTGGCCGCACATCGACTTTAATGGAAACCTAATGACTTCGCCGCCGTTCCGCGGTTGGTGGGAATCAAGGGTCCGGGCGCGCCGCTTGTGACTCGGACCAGCGGCTGAACAGGAGAGGCACACGAAAACAAACTGAAAGAGTGAAAGGGGACCACGGGCCCCGAGACACAGGACCTGGGTGGAGGATGAGCCTCCCGCTGCTTCACGAACACTACACGGATCAACACTGGAGATAGTTTTGTTCTTGTTGTCGTTCGCTTTACATGAAAATGGAATGTGGTGTTGTGAGTTTCTAGTCTAGTCTACGGTCTCTACTGTGTTGAGTACTGAAACCATGCGTCAAGGTTCTTGTGTGTCCCTCAGACCTTTGTTTTTTTATTTTTATTATTATTATTCAACAGTGCGTGTCTGACTGACAGGTTATGTACGATTATTACCCTCCCCCATTTGTCATCTTAAAAGTTCACCTAGATACACAAAAAGACAACCAACGTGAGCTCTAAACGTTCTCTGTAGGACGTTCAACAACACGTGAGCTCTAAACGTTCTCTGTAGGACGTTCAACAACACGTGAGCTCTAAACTTTCTCTGTAGGACGTGCAACAACACGTGAGCTCTAAACGTTCTCTGTAGGACGTGCAACAACACGTGAGCTCTAAACGTTCTCTGTAGGACGTTCAACAACACGTGAGCTCTAAACGTTCTCTGTAGGACGTTCAACAACACGTGAGCTCTAAACGTTCTCTGTAGGACGTTCAACAACACGTGAGCTCTAAACGTTTCTCTGTAGGACGTTCAACAACACGTGAGCTCTAAACGTTCTCTGTAGGACGTGCAACAACACGTGAGCTCGCGTTCTCTGTAGGACGTGCAACAACACGTGAGCTCTAAACGTTCTCTGTAGGACGTTCAACAACACGTGAGCTCTAAACGTTCTCTGTAGGACGTTCAACAACACGTGAGCTCTAAACGTTCTCTGTAGGACATTCAACAACACGTGAGCTCTAAACGTTCTCTGTAGGACGTGCAACAACACGTGAGCTCTAAACTTTCCCTGTAAGACGTTCAACAACACGTGAGCTCTAAACTTTCTCTGTAGGACGTGCAACAACACGTGAGCTCTAAACTTTCTCTGTAGGACGTGCAACAACACGTGAGCTCTAAACTTTCTCTGTAGGACGTGCAACAACACGTGAGCTCTAAACGTTCTCTGTAGGACGTTCAACAACACGTGAGCTCTAAACTTTCTCTGTAGGACGTTCAACAACACGTGAGCTCTAAACGTTCTCTGTAGGACGTTCAACAACACGTGAGCTCTAAACGTTCCCTGTAGGACGTGCAACAACACGTGAGCTCTAAACTTTCCCTGTAGGACGTTCAACAACACGTGAGCTCTAAACTTTCTCTGTAGGACGTGCAACAACACGTGAGCTCTAAACTTTCTCTGTAGGACGTGCAACAACACGTGAGCTCTAAACTTTCTCTGTAGGACGTGCAACAACACGCACCACATTTTAGAAAAGTTTGTTTCACTGCGGCCTTGAAACTCGTCAAAACCGCAGAGCTCCACGTTGGGTTTCACACCCTAGAATCGTTGGAAAGTGCTCACATTCGGCTCATTTTCAGGTTCATAATTGTACTGAGAGGTTGAACCAGAATACGTTTACAAGGTTTCATTTTCAAAAAACACATTGCTGCAGCTCCTCTTGTCACCCTGTGTGTTGAGCTCTCTGTTTTAGCTACAGAGTGAGACATCTCACTTCTGTTCCATCTTTGTTGGCAGTCGCACATGGGCAGTAGCTACAGTAGGTAAGGACTACTAGCCAGTCAGAAGCAGAGTATGAGGGCCCTGACAGTACCTAGGTAAGGACTACTAGCCAGTCAGAAGCAGAGTATGAGGGCCCTGACAGTACCTAGGTAAGGACTACTAGCCAGTCAGAAGCAGAGTATGAGGGCCCTGACAGTACCTAGGTAAGGACTACTAGCCAGTCAGAAGCAGAGTATGAGGGCGTGCCCTGACAGTACCTAGGTAAGGACTACTAGCCAGTCAGAAGCAGAGTATGAGGGCCCTGACAGTAACTAGGTAAGGACTATTAGCCAGTCAGAAGCAGAGTATGAGGGCATGTCCTGACAGTACCTAGGTAAGGACTACCAGCCAGTCAGAAGCAGAGTATGAGGGCCCTGACAGTACCTAGGTAAGGACTACTAGCCAGTCAGAAGCAGAGTATGAGGGCCCTGACAGGACCTAGGTAAGGACTACCAGCCAGTCAGAAGCAGAGTATGAGTGTCCTGACAGTACCTAGGTAAGGACTACTAGCCAGTCAGAAGCAGAGTATGAGGGCCCTGACAGGACCTAGGTAAGGACTACCAGCCAGTCAGAAGCAGAGTATGAGGGTGTGCTACGCTAGCAGCTAGGCGAGCATTATAACGTGTTACAAAGTGAGTAAAGGCTGGACTACAACAGAGCTGTTTGGAGCAGTTTGTGAACAGTGTCTTCTGTTGGAGATGGTAAGTCTCTTTTGGGGGGGGGGACTTTGGGCTTTATCACTTTGTACAC
The DNA here is from genome assembly GCA_013375575.1 of Percina caprodes. Taxonomy (NCBI): domain Eukaryota; kingdom Metazoa; phylum Chordata; class Actinopteri; order Perciformes; family Percidae; genus Percina; species Percina caprodes. The sequence continues at coordinate 56,422 of JABXJD010000071.1, forward strand.
CTATAACGTGTACAAAAAGATATATAACACAATAGAGGATAAAAGCATAATATGAGCACTTTAACATGCAAGATTTCAACGTGTTTTCAAAGTCTTTTGAAGACATTTCTGAAACCCTCAAAGACTCTTCAGTAAAACGTGTTTTTATCTTGTTTCACAAGACGCACGTCCACTCTCTGACCCTCACGGAGACGGAAAGAAAAACATCACATCTTCTACAAACACAATAGAAATGTAGCTTGTTATTGTATTCCCCCACACTCATTTCCTGGTTCTCCTTCTCCGTGAACATGAAGTAGAGGGTTACCTTCTCCTGAGGGGAGACCCTTTGTTCCTCTCACTGTGACTCTAGAGTGGGTACTCGCCCCGGAGCTAATCGCCATCACTCTCTAACTTCTCCCTCGCTCTACCACACACACACACACACACACACACACACACACACACACACACACAGTATAAACTTCAGTCCACTTACGTAGGCTACGGTGAAAGCTCTGCGTGGAGCCTCCGCAGAACCAGAAATCAGACTTTACGATGGCAGGGAAAACCCTGAATTGTATTATTTAGCATTTTTAACCCACTATAATGTAGTTGTAAGCAGCTGTGAAGACATTTTTAAGTGCTTATTAATGTATTTGGCAACTATAACTCCTCTTATGATCTATATTGGTTACAAATGTGAACTAGAACTGCAAGCAGCTATGACGGGGTCCAAGCCTCCTTGCGCCTGTCGCCCCCGATGACCCGGGGTGGGGAGGCAAACGTGGGTAAATATCGAGAGGTCTGCGGTACGTTGCCGTTGCAAATATCCCATTAACATTGATTGAGTAAAAGGGACCAAAGTGGACTTTAGCGCCCCCTAATGGCCGATCTTCACCAAATTTGGTACAGATTCTCAGAGCTTTAAGTTTTATGCTGATGGTATTTATCGTGGAAGATATATTGCAATTGCAAATTTCCCATTGAAATGCCATGAGTTAACGTTGATTATAGCGCCCCCTAATGGCAGAAGTACAGGTACAGAGCACCGGTGACCAATTATCTCAAGTTAGGTTTTTGCTGATAGCATTTCATTTGTCCGAGATATGATAAAGTTCGTGTTTGCTAGCTAGGTACATTAGTTTGGTCGTCAAATGCGAATACTTTTAACTTTTGAAAAGTTTTTTAATAACCTTCGGTCAGGTCCATCTGGAGACGCTAGGTCCTAAATTTAATGCAGATCTGTCGCGGTCCAGGAGTTTCAATAAATCACGATTTTTCACACATAAAAGTCTAGACAGAAATGGGCGTGGCCTATATCAGGAGATTCAGCTGGATCCAGGGAACATGATGTGGTTTTTGAATGTGCGATGTACGGTTTGGGAGTTATAGGACCAAATGCAGGGTTTTCTGCTATAGCACCCCCGAAAGTTTCCCCTGTGTAACTTGCACAGTGAAGGCTGCAGTTTGACTTTTAACAACAAAAACTGGGTGGAAACATAAAAATCTCAGCAACACAACAGGGTTCCCCAGCCCTGCTGCTGCTCCTACAGGAGTACTACTGGAGTAGGATCTGCTTCCTTAAAACCAGATAAAGCGATCTGACAAGGATTTCAGAAACCTTTTCAAAAAGCAGTGAGTCAGCAAATGACCGGCTGAGGTTTTTTCCAGAGCTGAAAGGATTTATCTTTTAATCAACGGCCAAAATGTCGCGGTTTCCTGCTTCCTGATGTCAAGGTTTATCTGGCTTTTCTCTTCTATGAGGGTAAATTTAATATTTGCCTGTCTGTCTCTACATGCGGCTCCATTTCTCTCCAGCAGAGGACAGCAACACATCAGGACTGCTGCAGCACGTATTCACATGTAACACAAGTGTCTTCGGTAACGTCTGAAGATTTGGGGTAAGAGGGGCAGATTCCACGCTGCTGTAACACGGCTGCTCTTTAGGAAATAAGTGGATTATTAGGACTAATACTGCTTCAAGTGGTTGAAAGAAATGCATTCTGGGTACTTTACTCCAGGTCTTACAGCTCAGAAATGTCTTGGACTAACACTGTAAAATGTCACATGGTATTTTTTTATTTTTTTAGAGAAGTCATCATTGTTCAACCACAGTGGAGGCAGATTATCGCCATGGTAATCTTTATTCTTATAATTAACTGATTATCTAACTGTGAAACGGAACCATTAGTGAATACCTAATCTTGAAATGTTTTACTTTGAAAAACTTTTTTTTTTTCTGAATTTATGTGGTTTAAAGGCCCCTTTTGATATTTCCTAATTTTGGATTTAGGATTCCAAAATTCTAGTTAATTTAATAAGTTTTAATTAAGGTCTAAATCAGGTTGCAACACTATACTACAGCTTGTCTCATTGGAACTGCCGCTCACGCTAAAAGTTACGCAGTGTTCCTTTAAATTAGAGATCGGTGAAATCAGGACACCAAAATTTAACCAAAAATAAATAAATAAAAATAATAATTCAAACAAAAATCTGTGCTACCCTTACAGTTTCCTAAATATGTGAACCCCAAAAATAAAATAAGGTTTCTTCATTGCACCGCTAGGAATTATTCAAAGCCAAAACCACAATAAAAGGTTTTCAAAGTAAAATATTTAAGTGCTATAAGTTCAGCGGTATCTTACTAATAGTGGTTCAATTTCACAATCACACATTCAGTTGCTTATAAAAGAAATCTAATTATTACGACTTATTTTGCTACCATAGAGCTGCTAAATCCCAAACTCCCACTACTTTAACCTAACCCTAACCCTTAATAGACAATTAAAAAGCATCCTTGCTTTTTTAAAGGGAACAAACTGCCTTATCAAAATAAGAGACTGCCTTTGAACAATTAAGCGATTTAGAGGATTTTGTGTCACTGCAACACAATGGTCTTATCAAGTCCTTTTTGTGTGTTATTGAGTCCTAAAGATTTAGTCTACTTAAAGCTACAGCGCGTAGTTTCTGTCGCCCCCCCAGGAGGAATTCTAAGTAATGACAACAACACTGTCGGCGAACCCACATGATACAAGCCTTCCGTGATCTCACACCACCCCTCCTCCGCCACGCAAGTACTTGTAACCAAGGAGACTCGGAGAATTATTAACCCTTGTGCTGTCTTCCCATCAACCATGAAAAAACAAATGTTTTGGTCACTTTTTTCCAACATTTTTGTCACTTTTTCAATGTTGTGGGTCCTTTTTTTATGTTTTTGGTGTTTTTTGATATTTTTATCGTTGACATGTTCAGCGCTTATTTCGACGGCCTATTTTTTGTGAGAAAAAAAAAGTGAACTGAAAACAGGTCAGTTTGAGCCAAGGAAAACATGAGGGTTAAAAACATGGACTCTTCAGAAGAGGTCGTTATCTTCACTCGAGTTTCTGTGCGGGAAAGTCGGCGGACGCCACAATCTTCTGGACTTAGCCATGCTTTTTTTGAGCTTTCAAGTCCATTAACGACGTTGGAATTTGCAGTTGACACAACAACGATCTTGAGAGATACGACTGAAAACTGCACAACAGTTCAGGAATGAACCTCAACTTCTGAGCAAAGATGGACGAGGAGAAGTCCTAAAAGTTCTCAGAGAAAAAAGATCTACAGTCAAATCCAAAGTATAAGCTACGAAATGAAACTCGAGGTAACGTTTCTTTCGTCAGAACATTTGCGTGTAATTAAAGAGCCCGATAACGGCAACACAAACTCCTCGATAAGATGAAATTATCAGTGTAATAATTGCGTGTTAAAACGTCTGCACCAAAGCTTATTCTGCACATTAACTTCTTTGACTGCAGCGGCCTAAACCGGGGGCTGTGATCTAGTGCTAAAACGACTAACCACAAATTTAAATTAACATTTCCAGATCATCAATTGAAGGTTTTAGTTATTTATCAAGCAAAAAACATGATTGTTTCAAATGCATAGCTTCTCAACATGTGAGCATTTGCTGCTTTTTCGGTGTGCTGTAACTGAAAAACTGATCATCTCATTTAGGGAATTTTGGGTTGAACAAAACGTGATGTGCAACGGGCATTTTTTCACTTCTTTTTGACCGTTTCTCTGCAGATTAGTTGATTCACAGATTAATAGCTCGACAGCAAACAGCTGCTTTTCTTTTCTTTTTACTTTTCCAGTGATTTTTGCAAAATGTCTCAACTTTTCACGACCTGGAGACTGTTGCTATCTTTTGTACTTCTACACTGTAACGAGCAAATTTGTCAGTCTGGTCCGATATGCGGCAAAGAGAACTGCAAATCCTATTCAGCCATTACCCATAAATCATTGGGACTTCAACCAATCAACCATCTCATAATTTAACCAGCAGCTTTTATCTCTGGAGCTGAGGCAGAACAGACGACTAAACTACGACCTCTACGCGACGGTCGACTACTCGTCTCGTCTACATGTTCAGTAGAAACGTCGGTGTTGCCGTTGTTAAATTATTGGCTGTATCTTTCTGCTAAAGAGTCAGAAATACAGTCTGTGGAGAATGCCAGAGCACGTTTGCCAGTCCAATCCCGGAAGGTTTTATTTCTTCCGTGTGAAGGATCCCCGGTGACTCTTCCCACCAGGAATGTGGTCAGGAGGAAAGTGCCGATCCTGTTCTTTTCAGGTTAACCCACTTATCACGGTGCCAAGCCAGGGGGGGGGGGGAAACGGCTCGGATGTATGGACGCATTGTATGGAGCTGGCGAAAGCCAAACAATCTGACTTCCAGCGGTAATGCACTGTCATTGTGTCAGGGGGGAGCAACAAAAGGCCTTGCATTGCACAGGAATGCATTCGGTGGGTGCCAAGCTGCTTAGCCCAGTGACCTGTTGTCCAGTTGGGTTCTTTTCAAATGTTTTTAACCTTTAAAAAAAAAGAAAAAAAAGATAAAGTACAGTCCAAAAGAACGAGGGTGAAAAAAAATGGACACTAACCATTGTTTATCACATAGCACCATGCCATCGGTTTCCAGTTCTTAACACTTAAGTGAAGTGTTATCACATTTCCATAGGGTTTTTTTTGTCTTTTCTTTTTTTTTGTTCCATGAGAGCGCTGATATGCAGTGTCAGGAAAACAAATCACTCGCATGACGGTGAAGAAATAAAACAATAATACACAAATGAAGAGGAAGAAGAAGCACACAGACGTGATGTGAGAGGGACGCGGGAGGATTGGCGAGGCTGAGGTACCTGTTCAGGTGACTTTTGTTTTGTACAGTTTGTCTGAGGGACGTCCAGTGTGTTTGTCTGTGTACTGTATGTACATTTGAGGACAGTGGTGACAGAAGGCACATATTGCCGGGGAGAGATTGGGAGTGGAGTTGCAGGTTTTTTTTTGTATTTTTTTTCTTCTGAGCAATAAACTCTCTTCTATTCAAGGTGGGGAAGCTAAGCCTTTGTCGGCCTGCTGACATATCACCCACCAAGTGGACTCCAGGCTGGTTGGTTTCCCAAATTATTGATGGTTTCTGAGCCACAGAGGCCGGTGATACAGACAGAAGGTAAAAGCCAGTGTAAAATATAGTAGTCCTGGCTAACGAGAGTGATGAGATGAGAGCAGGACTTCCACGTGATGATTGGTGCCTTCGACAGTGGCTAAAAAGCAGCTGACTGGACTTCCGCATAAAACAGATGTCAGAGGGGGAGACCTGCGTCAGCGCCCGCCCCGCCTCCTGGAGCTCAGACCCGGACTGAAACGTGTTCCAGCGAACGGGCCGACGCGGGGGCTGGCGGCGCGGCAGGTGATGGCGCCGCCGCAGGGGAGGAGTTCCTGCTTTCAGTTCGTCCCCGGGGCAACTCTGGGTGCTGACGCCGCGGTTGAGGGGGCCGGCACGCAGTGGCCCGTTGGCGTGCAGGGCGCTGGGGTCGGTGCGGGGGATGTTGACGGGGCAGGAGCGGGTGCGGGCGTGGCCCTTGTGGCCTCCCGGGTGGCAGACGAGGCTGCCCACGGTGTCGACGGGCGACAGGTGGCGCTTGAGCCAGCGCTCCACCCGCTCCTCCTTGTACTTGATGGAGTACCAGGTGAGGAAGATGAAGAGGAACCCGAAGAACTTGAGGCTGGCGGCGAGGCCGAAGTAGACGAAGCGCAGGGAGGTGACGTCGTACTCCCAGCAGGAGCCGTGGACGCCGCAGTCCTGCTGCCACAACATGCAGGTGGTGTCGATGACGGCACCGAAGTAAATGGGTGTCGGGATGTAGGCTGAGGGGAGAAGAGAGGGGAAAGAAGGGGGAGGAAAGGAAGAGAGAAGACATGATGGAGGAAGAGGAGGAGAGAAGGATAAAGAAACAAAAGAAGTTAAAGTATCAAAAGGAAAGTCAAGGAAGAGAACGGACGAAGAAGAGAGTGAAAAGAAAGAGAAGTGAGGAGAATAGTTTCAAAATATACAGAAAGGCATGAGGAGGGGAAGTGAAGAGAGATAAAATGTGAGGGAGATGAGAAGAGACAAGAGGGACAGAAAGAGAGAAATGAGCAAACTTGCGACAACAGAAATAACCACAGAAGAAGAAAATCTAAACTGTAAATCTGAATCCGGTTTATTTTACTTCAGTTATAGAGCATCACACTTTAGCAAAGCTGTTGGACTTGCAAGAAACATAAAAAAAGAAAGGTGAGGTATCCCATCCTGGCCCATAAAAACACTGTTTCCTGTAATTCTCATAAAAGAAAGCATCTTTTATTTCCCCTACAATTCCTGGTTAATGCACCCGTCTTTCAAACCTCACACCCCCGGTTTGTGTGTCTTCTCTGACTGATTCATGCTGACAGCGGCTCTCTGAACAGCCCATGTATCAAATCCAATTTACCTCCTTCCTCCTTATTCAGGAGAATCTGCTCATCAGTCAGCAGTAACAGAATGTGCAGCGCATTTACAATCAATGCATTAAGCTGACGCTCTCCTCCTCGTCCGTGCTGCTGCACCGATACAAACAGAGCGCATCACATCAAACTCGGAAAGCCACGCCCACCGGAGGGGAAAACCATCGGCGCCACAAGATGCAACGACGGGCTCAAACGCTAACAAAATGCCCGGCACGCAGTGGCCCGTTGGCGTGCAGGGCGCTGGGGTCGGTGCGGGGGATGTTGACGGGGCAGGAGCGGGTCCGGGCGTGGCCCTTGAGGCCACCCGGGTGGCAGACGAGGCTGCCCACGGTGTCGACGGGCGACAGGTGGCGCTTGAGCCAGCGCTCCACCCGCTCCTAGTAGTAGGAGTAGTAGTAGTAGTAGCAGTAGTAGTAGTAGTAGTAGTAGTAGTAGTAGTAGTAGTAGTAGTAGTAGCAGTGGTAGTAGTAGTAGTAGCAGTGGTAGTAGTAGTAGTAGTAGTAGTGGTAGTAGCAGTAGTGGTAGTAGTAGTAGCAGTAGTAGCAGTGGTAGTAGCAGTAGTAGTAGTAGCAGTGGTAGTAGCAGTAGTAGTAGTAGTAGTAGTAGTGGTAGTAGTAGTAGTAGTAGCAGTGGTAGTAGTAGTAGTAGCAGCAGTGGTAGTAGTAGTAGTAGTAGTAGTAGTAGTAGCAGTAGTAGCAGTAGTAGTAGTAGCAGTAGTAGTAGTAGTAGTGGTAGTAGTAGTAGTAGTAGTAGTAGTAGTAGCAGTAGTAGTAGCAGTAGTAGTGCATGAAGCTAGCTAAAAACCTCAGATTTGATATTGTCTAAGGGTTATTTTAGCACCCTATATACAGTATATCAGAGGTTAGCTGTTAGTAAGCAGATGTTAGCTATGTGTTAGCAACAGGGTTGGGGATCGTTTTGGTTTTTTTCCGATACCGATGCTATATCGATACTTTCAAAACGGTGCCTGAAACAAAAAATAAATAAATATATATATATATATATATATAAAATTTATATAATATAAAATATAAAAAAGGAGCACAAAATGACAGTTGGTGACCTGCTAAGGCCATATGGTCAAAATTAAATGATTGATTAATAATGTAAAAACAATAACTTATAACAATGACTTATTTCACCAGTTCATTGCTGTTCAATGACAAAAACAGGCACCAGATGGGAAAAAGAGTATTTTACAATAACTTAAAATGCACCTCAAGGCTGGCGGGTTTCACGTGAACGCACCGTCTGGTGTTTTTCCGACAACGGGAGCTGCAGACTGTTACGTCCCGGTGTTGGAGTCCTCTACAGGGAACTACAGTCACACGGTACACCGCTTAACGCAAGCTGCCAGCTTTTTAACCATTGTGTTTAACAATGCTACTAGCTAACGGTAACCTAGCGTGTCGTGCAGCGATGCTTCTGGAAAAAACTGAAGGAACTGAAATTTTCATTCTTATTTGTTATAATCTATCGTTTACGTCGGTTTTGTTACCCAACCCTAGTTAGCAAGCTAAGGCACTTGCTGATTTATACATATTTCACTAGAACACAAGTTTCATACTGTCAGAATGACTCAGCTTAACGTACAGAAATACAGTAAGCCTAAAATATATATTTGACTTGGTAACAAAAAGCTTGCTGCACACGCAACGTTAGCTTAGTGTCAGCTTCTCTTCCTGCTGATTCCTCACCTCTGATGTCCACTTTTGTCTTCCTAAAAGCTCAGTTTTTCGGTTTGGCCTCTTATAAAAAACGTCATGGGTTCTTTACCCCATTGGTAGCGCAACGTTTTCTAGAAGACGTAATTGAGGACGAGGCACTTTTACGCAACACAAAGAGAATGGAGAGCAATTCATTGTTTTCCCTCTGGTGGGGGGCATAAATGCGCTCCACCTTTACTCAGATTTTTAAAAGACTCCTCGGGTAACACTGATGATATTCTTCCTTCCTATTTAGACTTTTTAGGGTAAAAAACGAACCAGGTAAAAATATTGAGAACTAAAATCTTCTGCCACCATTAAAAACAATGGGGAAGTAGTTGTCTGATTTTTTCTGTAGTTTTCTTTACTCACCGAGAGTCCTGAGGAGAACAAACTGCATTCCCAGAGCGAACGGCCTCTCCTGCTCTGCTACGGACCTGCACAACACACACAAGTCGTATCGTTCAGTTCAAATGATTAGCAATCACTTCACCTGGTCCTAGGACAGTTATTCAACATGGAAATCCACTATGAAGGAAGCAAGAACATGGGGATTGTTTGGAGTTTTTCAGATACTGGTGCTAAAACGCTACTTTTAAAAGATGTATATACACATTTATATTAAGTTTACACCCCCGTGCTAAAGTTGATTAAAAAGGAGGAATAAAAAAAAATAATCTTTTGGAAATTGATCTTAATGCCTTCATTAAAAGAATGTAGGAAAATCCAACCTTTAAAAGGACATACATTTTCTTTGTGATTGAATAATGAATTGTAAATAAATAAATGTTCTTCCTTAAAATACAGTGGCTCGGGAAAGGGAAGTTTGGGGGTCCCCTGCTGGAGCTGCTGCCCCCGCGACCCGATACCGGATAAGCGGAAGAAGATGGATGGATGGTCCCCTAATACTGTATCTGAAGTCTCTTTTATATAGACCTTAGTGGTCCCCTAATACTGTATCTGAAGTCTCTTTTATATAGACCTTAGTGGTCCCCTAATACTGTATCTGAAGTCTCTTTTATATAGACCTTAGTGGTCCCTAATACTGTATCTGAAGTCTCTTTTATATAGACCTTAGTGGTCCCTAATACTGTATCTGAAGTCTCTTTTATATAGACCTTAGTGGTCCCCTAATACTGTATCTGAAGTCTCTTTTATATAGACCTTAGTGGTCCCCTAATACTGTATCTGAAGTCTCTTTTATATAGACCTTAGTGGTCCCCTAATACTGTATCTGAAGTTTCTTTCCCAAAATTCAGCCTTGGTGCAGTATTCCAGCCACTAGAGCCAGTCCCACAATGAGCTTTCCTTAGTATGTGCCATTTCTGAGTCTGTAGCTTTTGAGGAGGAGAGGGGGATGGGACGGCTGAGACGGCTACTGCACGTCAACAAGTGACAAATTGTACCACTGTATTTTGATGTCAAAATGCGTATTTAGTACACAAATTCCGTACAGTTCAATTTCAATTCAATTTAATTTATAGTATCAAATCAAGACACTACAGATAGAGTAGGTCTAGACCACACCGCAAGCAAGAGCAAGCAGACAAGAGTGAATTGCACCTCGTAGTGCATTCACTCTTGTTGTAAAGTTCCCTTTCTGCCATCTAGTGGTTCTTCTTTTTGTAGTTCAACAATAATGGAGGAGTGAAAAAGTTATGGCTATTACATTTTATTAATCATTTACATTTGACCATATGGCCTTAGCAATACACAAGCTGTTCTCTAATGTCGCCAATTGTTGTTTTGTGCTATTCTGTTGTTTTTTAAAGCATTGGTTTACCCAACCCTAGGACCAAACAGTGGAATGTAACTAAATACATTTCATTGTTTGGGTAAAACCGATTTTATGATGATATTTTAGAAGTATTTCAGAAGTATTTCAGAAGGTGATACCTGAGGGTGACAATGATGGCGGAGGGCTGGGCGCAGGCAGTGATGAGCGTGACAATAAAGAGAAAGATGAGGAAGGGGATGAGGGTGTTGCACGTGCGGTTGCACTTCCCCGACACGGCGTAGCCATTCTCGTTCAGGTAGGTCTTGACGATGACGAGCTGGAGCTGGTTGCTGCCTTGGCCGCTGGACGACGGCGTGATGACCTGCCGGCTCTGGACGCAAGCGCAGTCCGAGTAGTTACGGACCTGAAGGGTAGTGAGATATATGTACAGAGTTTTAGGCACTTTAAGATCCATCATCAAGAATACTGCGAGTCTCACAGGAAAACACAATCCTTCAACCTCTCTTTCTCCACTTTTTCGTAGTTCTTAGATAAGCACAGAAACATTAAATGTGTAATAGCTTGATATTCTTTTTGAATGTTTTTGCACTCAAATCATAGATGTACAACGACGTTAGCTTGTCCAGGTTATCCCCTCTCCCTGCCTCTCACCCCGGTGCTATCGTTGGCCACGCTGTTGCAGCCGGCCAGGCAGGGGTTAAAGTACGTGATGCCATCGGAGCCGCAGACAGGAGCGTACTCGTGGATTTTACAGCCGCAGTTCACATTACAACCTCCGGTCAGGTTCCTCTGGGTCATGGTGAGAGTCGGTCTGAAGAGAGAAAAATACACAGTCGCTCTTTAGGT
>JABXJD010000071.1:72500-192500 GCA_013375575.1 Percina caprodes
CTCTTAGTCTGCTGGATGTGTAGCCGTAAGTGCTAGTTTACGACATTCACATCTCTATCATCCAGATTTTCCAGCCCCCTTGTGGACAGAAATCAATGAACGCAGCTTTAAAGATGCAATCTCTTTCCGTTCTCTATGACAATGTCACATACACTCATGTGTATGACATCTTTATAATATTTAGTCCACCCTCGCTGACATAACCTCTCAGTAGAACAAAATATAACTTAACAGCACCCCAATCTAGAGCTTCTATCTTGTAATTTTGGAGCAGTAGTAGTCTGGATCTGCAGAAGTACATTTCCAGAATAAAGCCTGACATGTGATGCATGTCAGGCTTTGCACATTACCTTCCTTCTCCTGTCTGTTTGTTGACACTATATTTCTTTTTCCCAAGTGTTAAAACAGCTCAGGCTCGTTTTGTTAGCCAAGAAGTTCGTTTATTACTCTTCTAAAGATTTTTTAAGTCATAGTTTAATTTCAAGCTCAACAAATTGAATCACCTGTAAATTGTATAACTGGTATTTGCAGTCTTCAGTATCTCTTCAACAACAAGACCTAAAGAAAATGTAGCAGCTGAGCTGCCTTACATTACCATGACAGCACACATTTGTAGTGTGGGTGGCCTTGCAGGAAGCGGAGCCTCTGGTAGGTGTTAAATAATGTTCTTTCCTGTGCAAATCAGTGTTTACTGCCATTATCAATCCAGTCTGGAGTTTCACTGCCATTACTAATACACAGTGTATTCAAAACACTTTTCCTCAAGCAAATTCTAGTTCCTGACATTTTCAAAATAACCAATATTGGATTAACTGCTTTTTCTCCATAATAAAATGTTCAACTGTACGTTAAATGTTGATAAAAAAGGTGGCGAGTGGGGCAATGCTCCAACGGAGAGGCCACGCTTGGGTACAGACATTAGTAACATTTGAAAAATGTAATTTTGGTTTCCAAACCAAAATTAACTTGGGTGTGCTTGAATTTTCTGTCCGTGAGGTTGCGGTTTAATGTAAACAGACAAGCAAAGGAAAGGTTGAATTAATTAAATGTAACAACTCCTCGGCTAAATGACAAGTGACTAATCTGTCTTTCCAGGTAACGTTAGACAGGGTAAGTGTCCAATCAAAAGACATGCCAATCTGATGAGACAGATGCGTCATTAGACCTCTAATTTGATGAAACTAATTATTATGCACCAAGGCGCAAAGGCGGAGCATGGCCTCCTGCTATTGGTACATGGTCCAGGCATGGCCTCCTGCTATTGGTACATGGTCCAGGCATGGCCTCCTGCTATTGGTACATGGTCCAGGCATGGCCTCCTGCTATTGGTACATGGTCCAGGCATGGCCTCCTGCTATTGGTACATGGTCCAGGCATGGCCTCCTGCTATTGGTACATGGTCCAGGCATGGCCTCCTGCTATTGGTACATGGTCCAGGCATGGCCTCCTGCTATTGGTACATGGTCCAGGCATGGCCTCCTGCTATTGGTACATGGTCCAGGCATGGCCTCCTGCTATTGGTACATGGTCCAGGCATGGCCTCCTGCTATTGGTACATGGTCCAGGGACAGAATACTTAACGAGCCAGAGGGCCAAATGATTTCCAACATCATACTTCTTCTGCCGAGGGAATAGAACCACAAACTGCAGCTACCGAACCAGTCATACTCGGGCTAGTTTTAGTCTTAGTCATTAGGCTTATTCATGCTGAATGTCTTATTTCCAAGAAACTAATGAGCACATCTCTGGTAAACAAACACAATTTAAAGGGGTGCTTTGCATGTTTGTACGTGGAGAAACTCAGTTTCAACCCTCTTGTTGTCTTCCGTCAACCATGAAAACATTATTATCGCTTTTTCCCACATTTTTGTCACTTTTTCAATGTTGTGGGAGTTTCTTGATATTTTTAATGTTGACATTTTCAGCGCTTATTTAGACGGCCCATTTTTTGTGACAAAAAAAAATTAAATGAAAATGGGTCAGTTTGACCCTAAGTGATCAATTAGAAAAATCCAGAAATCAATCTTTTAATATCTGCCTTTTCACCATAGATGTAGTGAATTGACCCACTTTTTGGGAGAATTCTTAACTTAAACATTAACCTGGTGCATTTTAATATTTGAGGGTTGGTTTTTGTTTGTACAATTTACAGCAGAAGTTCTCTGAGAATCTCTTTTATATCTAAGTAAAAAATGGTATTGTAACTGAAATGTCCCTAACTCGATTGATATTGGAAAAATGTGTGTGGAACTTATTTGAATCGGGAAATCACGATCACGGTATCGCGATACCCAGCCTTCCTGACGATTAACACAACTAATCGAATAGTCGAATTGTATGAATGTTAATCGACTTTCTTTAAATTGAGGAAAGCCCTTCATACACAACAGAACCTTAACGTCAATGTACTTAATATTAAATAATAATAATAATAATAATGTATACTTTATTAATCCCACAAGGGGAAATTTCAATTTACACTCTGTTGTTATTACACACAGGCCTGAATTACACACACATGCTCAGTACCTATACATGCACTAATGGAGAGATCTCAGAGTGGGGGTGAATTTGAACTGTTTCTTCTGTGTTTTATCTGTTTTTAACTGTTTTTAACTGATTTTGTGTAAAGCACTTTGAATTGCCCTGTTGCTGAAATGTGCTCTACAAATAAAGCTGCCTTGGCTTGCCTAGGTTCAGAGCCTCAACTCTGAACCATTCTGGGCACTTAGGCCCTATGGGCCCTATCTAGCACCCGGCACAGCGGGCGCAAAGCCCGACGCGAGCCTCTTAGCTATTTAAAGACCGTCCAGCGCCCACGTCGTTTAAAGAGCAAATGCACCTGAGCCCATCTGTGTGCCCATGCTGGTCTTACAGGGAGGTAGAGCTGGACAATATATCGATATTATATCGATATCGGGATATGAGGCTAGGTATCGTCTTAGATTTTGGATATCGTAATATGGACTGTAAATTGACTGTTCTTATATAGCACTTTTCAAGTCTTAACGACTATTCAAAGCGCTTTTACATAGTACAGGAACCATTCACACACATTCATACACTGTGGCCGAGGCTGCCGTGCAAGGTGCCACCTGCTCATCAGATACACACTATCACACATTTACGATGGTGCAGCATCGAGGGAAACTCGGGTTTCAGTGTCTTGTCCAAGGACACTTCAACATGAGACTGCAGGGCCAGGGATCGAACCACCAATTCCAATTGGCAGGCAACCGCTCTACCACTGAGCCACTGCCGCCCAATATGGTATAAGTGTTGTCTTTTCCTGGTTTTAAAGGCTGCATTACAGCAAAGTCATTTTCTGATTTTACCAGACCATAATTGTTTTATTATTTGCCTTTACCCACTTAGTCATTATATCAACATTACTGATGATTATTTATCAATAAATATTTAGTAAAAGCATCAATAGTCAACACTACAATAACGTTTCGGTATCAACATTGAGGTATTTGGTCAAAAATATCGTGATATTTCTCCATATCGCCCAGCCCTGCAGGGAGGCGTATTGCGATCTTCAGGCAGCAGGAAGTGATGGCGCCATTGACTAATAAAAACCTGGTCTACAGTCAATAGCGCAGCATTTCATTGTTATTTTAACAGCGCATTAGTAAAATGTGCCTATTGGCTTATGCACAGCGTGCGCACACTACACTTGTTACACACACACACACACACGATTGTTGTGCCCTTAGCTCATTAAAATAGGGCCCTATGAATGTCTTCCAGGAGAGACTGAATGCTGTTATCAAATAATGTGTGCGTGTGTGTGTGTGTGTGTGTGTGTGTGTGTGTGTGTGTGTGTGTGAGACACAACATTTGATAACCCCCCTGCCCATGACAGCTTTTCACTCTGACTTTCAGCACTGCTAACTGGAAAAAAATAGAAACTTTTCTTGATTTCCAAAAAGGTGGAAAAACGCTGTATAGTACTTGTTTTCGAGCATTACTGAACCCTTATCTCCACATGGAGTACACTGGACTTATATAAATTAACATTGGGGTTAAAGGATGAACAAACTTCAAACAAAAACGTCATGAGTCATAATAAAAAAAAAGAAGAAGAATATGTACAATATGTCTGTTTTTACAATGAAAGAGCTGTGCAGTTTGTGTAAAATCAACTATTGAATGCAACTTCTATCAATTTAGAATACTAGCATGTTGTTAAGCTAACAATTAACATTTGAAAATCATTTATGTTTAAATATGCCTTGTTAGCCTGTTAATGCGCTGTGTGTGAGCTTGTAGCAACAGGCCTGCTTTTAAGCATGTGCTTGTGAGTGTATGAGTCCATTAAGTGCTTGTATCCATGCAAGTGTGAGTCTGTGTGTGTGTGTGTGTGTGTGTCTTAGTGTTTCTAAATGTGTGTGTAATGCACTCAGTGCTGTGTCCCAGGTGCTCCCCTCATTTGAAGACCAGCAGTTTCTTTATTATTAATGTAAAGCAGCTCTGCGCTAAGATAAGAAACAGCAGAGCAGCACTGAACGGGCAGAAAACTGAAGTCCTGTGTGTTGTATGAATATTCTGGTCTGTCTGCATCCTGTCTGTGCTGCTGTAGAGACATTAAAGGAGAGTTCATAAAGAAGGTAAAGAACAAGTTGATCTTTAAGATGCTCAAATTTTAGTTTCATGAGAAATAAATCCTATTTTTGAAACGTCAAAGTTTAAGTTTGTGAATCACAATTATTGGAGATAAAGATGTCAGAGAGGATCAGAAATTCGATTGGGGGAAGGGGGGTAACTTTGCTGTTTAAAGGGGGCATGACGAATAAGCGAAGCAAAAACTAACATTAAAACTAATTACACTGCACTGTCAGAGGGACAGTTTGAGTTCGTTTGAGCGGGCGAGAGAGAGCAACCGGAGCAGAGGAGAGTTACCGTTTGATGACCAAGTGATTGTACGGTAGCTAGAGTCGACAGTTTGAGCACAAATAAATGCTGCAGCTCCTCAAAACCAACAGGGGTGTCCGGTCTTGTTTCACCGGCTGCTGAGCGGAGTGACGGGATTAACGTTAGCTCCGGAGACTCCAGCCCGGTCTCCCCCTGAAGCAGGAAAAGCTAACACTAGCTATTGTAATCTACTTTTTGAGTTTCCTTTTAGTGAAATACTGTTTCAGGAAAATAGTGAAGCATTTAATATTTACATGGATGACCTGTATGGCCAGCTAAGACAGTGTAAGTAAAGATGTATGACTGGTAACATGCTAGGGAAACATCTCATGTATGCAGACGACTTGGCTGTCTCTCTTAGCAGTGCAGGGTTTCAGGAGCTGTTGAATATATGTTCCAGTTATGGTGTTGAATATGATGTGAAATATAATGCCAAAAGGAGTTTGGTTATGATCTGTAGAGTGAAAGAGGATAAGGACCTTATTTTTCCATCTTTCCATCTGGCAAGGCAAGTGCTAACTGTATGATGATGAGGACATGTATAGGCAGCATCACATGTTATATACAAAGGCTAACATGCTTGCCAGGATGTTCTCCTGGTGTTCTGATACTGTCAAGATAAACCTCTTTAAAGCATATTGTACTGCTTTTTACACTGCCCCCCTTGGGGGTCAAGTTCAAAAAGGCGAGCTTCAATAAGCTGCGGGTCACTTATAATGATTGTTTGCGCATTTTACTCAGGAAACCAAGGTGGTGTAGTGCAAGTGAGTTGTTCTGTCAAGCAGGAGTTATTACCTGCTCTGCTTTACTGAGGAATCTGATGTATAAATGTATTGGTCGCCTGAATTCTTCTTGTAACTCTGTCATTTCACATCTGATTGAGCCGAGGTTCAGTGCTTTGCGATATCAGTCACCCTTATGGGATTATTGGTATAGCTGTCTTGTTTAATTGGTGTCTGTCTTGTGTATCTGTATCTTTTTATGGTGTTGTTGTTTTTAATGGACCGTGAGTCAAATAATAAAGGCTCATTGTCTCTGGTAAACACTGCATTTGTTATAGTAGTAATAAAGTTTGCCTCTGTACAGTCTGTGGGTCAGACAGCAGCCTCTGTGTGGCTGTGGATCCTCATCAGTAAACACAACCGGATTCGTTGATGTCTTTATTTGAGTCGCGAAAGCTCAGAGAACTCGACCTCGTTTCGGAAAAAAAGAATCACGCCGCTTTATCGCAGCACAATAATCACGCTCTGTGTGAAAAAGTACTCACGACACAAAACAACAGTCCGGAAACATATACTGAAAAACGACCCCGGTGTGTAAAAGCCTGGAACAATGTTAAGTGTAATCGAGCTCACCGGTGTAGATGCTGGCGCTGGAGGCCGGGATGCCAAACTGAGACTCGATGAACTTGGGGATGAAGGTGATGAAAGCGGTGACGATGGCGCTTTCAGCCGTGTAGGAGAGGCTGACGAACAAGAAGGTCACGTTGCTCAGGATCCTCACTGCCGCTTTGGGCAGGTCTGCAAGAGGAGAAGGACAAGATGGCCAGACAGGGAGAAAAGTTATTTTTCTGGTTTGTTGTGAAGAAGTTATTTGTTCCTGACAGTGCCCCCCCCCCCATCCTGACTGAATCATGAAAGCATTTCCACTCAAATATTTATTTAACATTGACATTAAGAGAAAAGAGCAGAAGATCTACATCAAGATTATTTCTTTGATTAATAATTTAGTCCAAAACCCAAAAAATATTTAGTTTGGTGTAGAAGACTGAGGAAACCAGCCAATTATTACATTAAAGAAGCTGGAACTAGAAAATATTTGCAAAATATTGCATTTTTTTTAATATACTATTATTACTGTATTATTATTATTACAAAATAGCTGCTTATGGGCGATACGGCTGTTTGCTGCATGTTATTCTCCACTCTCTTTCCCCACATTTCTTGTC
Organism: Percina caprodes; assembly: GCA_013375575.1. Classification (NCBI taxonomy): domain Eukaryota; kingdom Metazoa; phylum Chordata; class Actinopteri; order Perciformes; family Percidae; genus Percina; species Percina caprodes. The sequence continues at coordinate 79,366 of JABXJD010000071.1, forward strand.
TTTCTGTTTTAACCATAGACTGCATATTAATGGACAGAGCATGTGTGACGTCACCCATTGGTTTGTGGAGATCTGCATCAAGTTTGCCGTTACGGGCGCAGCCATCCTGGTTGCGGATTTGATGATTGTTGGGCGGTATCTGACTGTGAGAGTTGGCAACGCTGCTCACACTCTACGTTACGTTTCACACTTTCACTGGCAATCTGGATGCAACTACTGCTGAAAGCTAGCCTACATAATTTGAGGTAAGATTTAGCTTCGCTAGGTTTGAAATATATCTTTGTCCAATAGTTATATTACTTATAAGACCGGAAGCGAATTGTCAATCACATCATAGCCACGCCCTAAAACCCCCTCCTGCTTTATTGTTCAGATAGAAAGCAGGTTTAAGGAGTCTCCCCCTGTTGGAGATCAGATAGAAAGCAGGTTTAAGGAGTCCCCCCCTGCTGGAGATCAGATAGAAAGCAGGTTTAAGGAGTCTCCCCCTGTTGGAGATCAGATAGAAAGCAGGTTTAAGGAGTCCCCCCCTGCTGGAGAGCAGATAGAAAGCAGGTTTAAGGAGTCCCCCCCTGCTGGAGAGCAGATAGAAAGCAGGTTTAAGGGGTCTCCCCCTGTTGGAGATCAGATAGAAAGCAGGTTTAAGGAGTCTCCCCCTGTTGGAGATCAGATAGAAAGCAGGTTTAAGGAGTCTCCCCCTGCTGGAGATCAGATAGAAACCAGGTTTGGAGATCAGATAGAAATCAGGTTTAAGGAGTCTCGCCCTGCTGGAGATCAGATAGAAAGCAGGTTTAAGGAGTCTCCCCCTGCTGGAGATCAGATAGAAAGCAGGTTTAAGGAGTCCCCCCCTGTTGGAGATCAGATAGAAAGCAGGTTTAAGGAGTGCCCCCCTGCTGGAGATCAGATAGAAAGCAAGTTTAAGGAGTCCCCCCCTGCTGGAGATCAGAAAGAAAGCAGGTTTAAGGAGTCCCCTCCTGCTGGAGGTCAGATAGAAAGCAGGTTTAAGGAGTCTCCCCTTGCTGGAGATCAGATAGAAAGCAGGTTTAAGGAGTCCCCCCTGCTGGAGATCAGATATGATGCACGTTTAAGCCACTTCCACATTTGCAGCACTGCGCCGAACGGGATGCTTAACAGTCTATGGTTTTAACAAATAAAGACTTTTTGTTGATATTAATTAATAGCGGATAGCCCATTAATGCAGTTCTACTTTTTTTTAAATCAAACCATGAATAAACATTACCCAAATGAGTTCAGGGAAGTTTTGGTGAATGTTAATATGATTGTGCTTTTACCAAATTAAATGAACTTTTAAGTCAGATGTTGACTGACTGGACTCATATTTAACACTATTTTAAAAAGGAGAAAGACAACTCTGAGAGACCCTTCAACATCGTCAGTGACGTCCGCAGCCCTCGACCACACGTTGCAATGTTTTCTCTCCGGTACCTTTGATGTCCTTTCCGAATCCCATGGACGAGGTGACCGCCTGACTCTTGTTGTTGCTCTTCTCCTTGAGGACGTCGTCGTCGCTGGACAGGTCGTCCATGCTCAGCTTTTTCCTTCTCTTCTTCTTCTTGTGTCGGGGGGGCAGCTTCTTGGGGAAGGTGAACATGGGGAAGATGACGAGCAGCATGGCCACCGCACACAACAGGAACCCGCTCCACCTAGACAAGACGGGGGAAGATTTCAATTCAATATTAAAAGGCCAAAAGTCGCCATTTTCTAAACATAGCCATGATGAGAAATACACATTGACATCATTGAAAGAAACAGACACATCGACGCCCTATACTTCAACGGAGACCAGTGAAGTCATTTTTCCAGTGATGGCTGAGCGTTACTGCGCAGCCTCCAACTGAGCTGGAAGACGTAGATGTGACGTGAGCAACCTGTCTGAAAGCTGTAAGTCTTCTGGTCGCTGTGCAAGAGAAATCTCAATCATTCCCCATCAGCAGAGACGGAGAGCGTAGGTGAATGTTAGGAGATAACATAGACACAGGCTAATTATTGCTAACTAACATGCTAGTTAACATTAACATAGACACAGGCTAATTACTGCTAACTAACATGCTAGTTAACATTAACATAGATACAGGCTAATTACTGCTAACTAACATGCTAGTTAACATTAACATAGATACAGGCTAATTATTGCTAACTAAAATGCTAGTTAACATTAGTAATTAAACCTAAACAGTTCATGTAAGTCCAAATTGCCTGAGAGCTTCTCCTGACTATACGGGAATTCCTCTACTATGCGACAGAAAGTCAGCCTATTCTTACAGAAACATCTGCTACGCAGCCATAATGTGAGATACAAGGTAATGGAGCCTATTATACATTGTTGTGTTTCTTTAGAAATAAACAATAGACAAATAGAATCTTTAAACACTTCAGATGTGAAGTTATTCGCCGTCAAAGTGACGACAAAATGAATGGGTGTCAATAGAATGCTAACGGCAGGTGATGGCTTGTTAGCCTAGAATCTCCCCAGAGGTGGTAGCTTTCTGGATGCTTGCGTACCCCGTGGAAATACAGAGAGGGTTGTGTGGAGCTGATAGTCTCGCTTTGTAGCAACTCATTTGGCAATGGCTTGAATGTAACAAACAAGCCACAAAACACTGTTCCAGCCAGTCGGGAACAGGCGGCGACAGTTGATGCACCTTTAAAAATACAGGAAAACAACGAATGAAGTGAACGAGACACTTTACTCTTCTCTCCAAGCTGTCAAAGAATCTCAGCCTCATTTTTGTGCACAAATTAATAAATTAAAAACAACTGTCGCCAGGCTTGTGCAAACTCACTGGTAGACTCATCCATCCTCTTCCTGCTATCATCACTCATAATTCATGTAGGAAGCCAACCGGGTTAGCTAGTGAGTCACTAGTTGTGCTGTCAGTTAGAGGATGGCATCGCTGAGAGCTGTAAATAGATAACTGTGTCTCATACACAGCAGCAGATTTAGAGATGGCTATACAATATGCACAAAAAAGGTGTCCTAAGGAGCAAAGATGCATCTGATGTACTGTCTTTAAAGTGATGCTGCATCTGGGTAGCTTCTTGATTTGTAAAGCTTATTGCACACAGTATAATTTAAATGCGGTCTACTTTTGATTCACTCTCAGAAATAAGCAGCGACAAAATGCATATTTATATTTATATATGTATATTCTGAGTCCCAATACTCATTTTGGGCAAAGGGAATGTCTTTATGTTATATTACCCACATTAATATTATTACCCACATATCACACTTCAACCAGCCCAAAGCAGCCAGATTGTTCTCACCAGTTGCCGATGAAGCGGGGGTCGCTTTGATCGATGTTGACCGTAGTCTTGGGGTCCACGTAAAAGCCGATGAGGACACCTCCCAGCAGGTAACCAGCTGCTGGTCCCAGTGCTCCCATCACATACATGATGGCTGAGGAGAGGAGAAAACAGTGAGCAAGAATAGTGATCAAACTTTATACCTGCAAAAATCAATGTTGTGCCACTAAGGGGAATAAAGACATCAAGCTGAAAGACACAAAGTCACCACATATTAAGTAAAATAAGTAAAACAATTGCCTTCTTCCACATCCAACATCAGATTTTCATCCCAATGGAGTCATGTTCCACTTGACAAACCCGACTGAGGGTCCTATCCTGCACCCGGCGCAGCGCACAGCCCGACACTAGTTGCTAGTTTCAGAGCAACGCAGTTTTCAATTTACCGTCCAGCACCCACGTGGTTTAAATAGCAAATGCACCTGCGCCCATCTTTGCACCGATTGACGTGCTGGTCTTACAGGGAGGTGTGTTCAGGTGCATTCTGGGCATATTGCTATCTTGAGGCAGCAGGAAGTTACGGCACCATTGACCAACAAAAATCTAGTCTAAAGCCAGTAACGCTACATTTCATTGTTATTTCAGCAGTGCATTAGTAAAATGTGGCTAGGCACGAGCACAGTGTGCACACGCTTGTTACACACACACACACACACACACACACACACACACACACACACACACACACACACACACACACACACACACACACACACACACACACACACACACACACACACACACACACACACACACACACACAAATATTACAATATGAAATATTATGATATGATCTGCTCGCTTTCACTTCACGCACAAACTATGAGGGACCCTTTTACATTATAAAAGAGATTTATGTAAATGTTTATATACAAAATATATGAATTAATGCCGTTGTATTGCGCTAAAAAACACAAAAATCAACTATTTTGTCACCTAAACTTTGATACAGACACTGGAAGAGACATCTGGTTGATACTGGTAACTTAAAAAAAAAACTTTAATGTTTTTAAGATACACAACTGCTGGCTACCTGCCACTTCCAGTGCTTACATTTTTTGCTCTGTACATTTTGCATTGTCCTTTTCTTTTTTTAACCTCCACAAATTAAAAGGAGGTGAACAGAAAACACACATAGTGGCAGGAGAACGTGTGACTAATTATAATTGTAATAGTATGATCCCACATTTTTGCTCAGAATTTAGCCGGGTGTCATTCTGATCACTTCCCTGGACTGTCTGGGTCTTATAAACATGGTTTTAGCTACATTTGTCTAAGAGGAACAACTTTACGTAAACTTTTGTGTCAAAGTTGTTTAATTCCCCACACTCAATGCCTAACTTTAACCCTTATGCAACGCTTCAACTCAAACTAATCTAGGCTTTAAGAGTGGGGTACAAAAGGCCATGTGTGCGGGTCATGTGTGCAGATCATATGATTGTGTAATAAGGGGCCTGCTTGGGGCTGAGAATAAGATTTCTCCAATTAGGGGGAATTAACATCTTAAAAGCCTTTGGCCAAAGTTGCGTGACTTAAAAACTGAAAGCTGGGCCAGGCACTTGTGTCAGAGTCCCTGTGAACTCACCCGGGGCGCTGGGTTCATGTCAGCAGTAGCTTCAAAGATGCCTAATTTCTAATCACCAATGTTGTGCTTTCAAAATAAAATGACGAGAGAGAGAGAGAGAGAGAGAGAGAGAGAGAGAAAGAACCCATTTGTTCTCATTTTGGCTAAAAGAAAATCCCACATCTCTGGTCAGAAGGAGAAAACCCCATACTTTTGAACATTATGAAAGACTTGGATATCAACTGGTTTTTGGAAATGCCCAAACATTACAACATCGCTGACCTTTTAAAAGAGGGACGCTGTATTTGCGTGGTCGAAGAAATCCGGCACCGGTGGAAAACTCTTTAAAAAATCCCATTTTAGCACGGCTGCATGTAAACAGGAATATTAATGTTATATTCTCTTTCATTAACCATGTAAAAAACTTAGTGGGAATCTTGTCTTCCGGCAAAACCCGGAATATAAAGTGCATGTAAACGTAGTCAGTCATCATGATAAGAATAACTGTGAAAAATCTAATAGCGTTGCAACCCTTATAATAATGACTGATTACTGTGAATTGTCTGATACTCCTCAGCTGCTCATCTGCAAAGCATCCTCCCTGAGGCATATTTTCTAAGCCTGCGCTCTCTCCACAAGACTATTACATCATGCGGCTAAGAGAGCCAGAGGCTGGGATGATAAAGAATTGGGATGGGATTGAGGGCTTGGGTTTTCCAAGGGGACCCAGCGGCATCGTGGATAATCCCTTATCTAGCAGGAGGAAAGGGAAAGCCCTCGGCTGGCGGGCTGCCGTGTTACACAACGTGATGCAGAGCATCAGAAGAGGGATAAAAGACGCCCAGGCCGATGGTGGGGAAGGCGGCGACCGGCCACCGCTTAAGATATGAGGAGCCACAATGAATCTGTGAATAAAAACTGAAAGACACGGAGATGCAAAACTGAAAGACACGGAGATGCCGATGGTTGAAATGGAGAGCAAGATATAGAGATAGTGTGAGATGTGAAGTGTCAGTTTCAGCAAAGGAAAATGTAAAGAAAACCCATCAACTACCTTCATGAGAACATATTGAAGAGGGCGGGACTTCTAAAGTAATCAAGGACAAGTAACTTGATACATGAGTGCTAAATGTGAGATTCATAAATGGTCTATTTACAGTTAGATTAACTTCTTTTACAGCCGTTTGTGTTTTGAAGACATTCAACATTTAAGACCTTGGGCTTACGTCATTAAATATTAAAAAAATATTTTGTAGGAAAATTATATTTACTGTTCTGGTTTCTGCACTAGTATCAAAATATTACAAACACTATCTGCTGCTAGTTTTAAGCAACTATCTAAAATTATGGCAAAAAAACATGTATCAGTTTCCATCCACAGCCTTTATGCAAATATATATTTAAAAGAATGTGACAAGTTTACATAGTAAAGCAGTTCAGTGCTTCTTCCTACTTAAAGCGGCAATGATAGCATCTCTGCAGATGAACTTAGAGAAGGGTGGATCGGGTTAAGTTGTGTATGATCGGAGTTCATGCCGTGTTTCTATGTTGTCTTTTGTAGTGGCGGCAAAATATCTGCCGCCACGGTATCAGAAATAGGACCGACGCACAATGCAGTTGCGGTTGCCTTTTAAATTATCTTGCCAACATAATGCACCAGCTGGGAGGAGGCCTCAGGGAAGACCCAGGACTAGGTGGAGAGATTATATCTCCAACCTGGCCTGGGAATGCCTCGGGATCCCCCAGTCGGAGCTGGTTGATGTGGCTCGGGAAAGGGAAGTTTGGGGTCCCCTATTGGAGCTGCTGCCCCCGCGACCCGATATCGGATAAGTGGATGAAGATGGATGGATGGACATAATGCACCCCCCGTTGGCTGCCGCTCACATTACAATTTAACAACAAGTAGAACTCTTGAGAGGTTATTGGGCCCGTCCAGAGGTTATTGGGCCCGTCCAGAGGTTATTGGGCCCGTCCAGAGGTCATTAGTCCCGTCCAGAGGTTATTGGGCCCGTCCAGAGGTTATTGGGCCCGTCCAGAGGTTATTGGGCCCGTCCAGAGGTTATTTGCCCGTCCAGAGGTTAGTGGGCCCGTCCAGAGGTTATTGGGCCCGTCCAGAGGTTATTGGGCCCGTCCAGAGGTTATTGGGCCCGTCCAGAGGTTATTTGCCCCGTCCAGAGGTTAGTGGGCCCGTCCAGAGGTTATTGGGCCCGTCCAGAGGTTATTGGGCCCGTCCAGAGGTTAGTGGGCTCGTCCAGAGGTTATTGGGCCCGTCCAGAGGTTAGTGGGCCCGTCCAGAGGTTAGTGGGCCCGTCCAGAGGTTAGTGGGCCCGTCCAGAGGTTATTGGGCCTGTCCAGAGGTTATTTGCCCGTCCAGAGGTTATTTGCCCGTCCAGAGGTTATTTGCCCGTCCAGTTTAACTCCACATACTGTTGTGTTGATGGAGTTTACTGTCAAAGCGGTCGCTTTCTTCAGAGTCAACTATTAAACCAACAGCTCCAACAAAAACGTCCCCGCGGTGGGTCCCTTCTGATTGGACAACGTTCAACTGGTCAGTTCTGTCAGCTCATCGTCCTGATGTCAAACATCTGGAAACATCACAGTCAGTGTAATATAAATAAATTGTAAATAGTCCATAGATGTCGTCATTTGGATGACAACCTGTGAGGCACTCTTAAGACAACTGTGTTGCCTGGACAAGTCAGAGAACCACATAATTAAAGACCTAGTCAAGCCTCTGAGAAGCTGCTATAGATACACTTCTAAGTTAAGACAACATTGGTGTAATAGCCTGTATATCCTCTAGGCTGACATGAAATTTGTATGTATTCTTGTATTGCTTTTTCATTATATAATATGTATACTGTATGATGTGTTATATGGACCTGTGTCTACAATAAAAGTTTTATATTATATTAAAAGGAAAAACTTTTCCCGCTTTGGTCCCCCCACAGGTTGTCTCATAGGAACTACAACTCGTGCTAAAAGTTACATGGTGTTCCTATAATGTCCCGCCCGCAATACTATCTGACTGACTCTTACTGGGTATTTTGTTGAAAGTTTCTAATTTATGAAATCACTGCTTAAAGCATTAAAACAAAGTTTTGTGTAGGAGTTTGTAATATTCCAAAATCTTAATTTTCACTTTACATGCATATCGGTTTCACTAACTATTAATAATTGGTATCGGTCTTGAAAATACAGTATCGGTCGATTCCCTAAAATAAAATGAATTGAATTGTAATAAGGCATTGCAATAAGCCATTACACCCTCTGCAGGGTCTCTCAGTGTTTATTGGCACTCTAGTGCTGCCAAGCTGTTGCATCACCATCACCCAACACACATAATGAGAGCCCTCCGAGTTGTTACCTCATCCGTAGTCATCTGCCACCGCACAACCCTGATTACACAAGTCGGGACCTGCACAACGGCAACACACAACACGGCCGTAAAAGAGATGGATGGCAGCTGTAAACCAGCAGAAACGCTACTAAAATAAATCATAAAAGTAATTTTTTCAAATTGCTGTGTGGCTTCAAAAGCATCGGAAAGATGTGGACCTCAATCAACAAGCAAACAGCTTGTACATTTTCAATCCATTCAGCATTAATCAAAACACATAAATCAGGACTGGTGCTGCCAGTTGATGGACGTTTTTTTTCAAAACGCTACAAAACTGCATCTGCGTTGTTTTGTCCCGCGCATCACGACAGCAGGAGGTGAACGCCGAGAGGGGAGCTATGTGATGCAGTTTTTGGAGAAACAGACAGACAGCTGAGGCCAGGGCGAGATGAAAGGGGGGGGGCAGGACACACACACACACACACACTGAAACGTTATGGGATGACAAACTGCGTTGTCCCAGCAACCTGCTGACACAGCACTGTCTCATTGCAACTTCCCAATGGGCTGCCAGCACCGGCATCAGACTCCCTGCCTCCATGAAATCTGTGAACAGGCTTCCTGCACTGAAAAATGGCTGAAAGCAACCTAAATCTCCCTTTAATGTGTTCCTCTCAGTGGTGGAGGAAGAACTGAATCTCAGTACTTAGTAGTCAAAGTACAAATAACCAGATAAATATTTACTTTAGTAAAAGTAGAAGTTCCACAATGCCAACCCTCCTTAATGCAACACTAGGGAACTTTTCCCGCTTCGGTCCACCTACAGGTTGGAAGTGAAATTGTCCCGTTATGTCGCATTGGAACTGCAGATCCGCTACCCGGTCCGGCAAACTTGCCTAGTGCGGTTATAGCCGGTAGAGAGCCGCAAAGGGAATGCAGAGGTGCAATTCACCCTGTTACGAGATCATGAACCACTGAAAAAATCTTTGGAAACATTATTTATTTTTTTAAAAAGGTACAAAAAGTTCTCAAGTGTTGCTTTAATTAAAAGTGAAAAGTACCTGATTTTAAATGTAGTATTAAAAGTAAAAGTACTTGCATAACGATTTATTCCCTTAATGTCTATATTCTAATAATTAAAAAAACAGTATGGGCTGTGGCATTTTAATCAAGTTAGTTTTAGGTTAATTTAATTGTGCTTACTATCTGTGGCCCAGTTTACATTCTGACTTACAACTCTGGTTATCCATCAGGGTGATCTGCATGAAGCTCGACTTTGCATTATTTCCCACGGGACGGTGAATGTTGCACACATTCATCTAGCGAGAACACATGGGCTTGGACAACAAGTAGTCACAGCTGAGGAGGACCGGGAGTGTTCTTAAGATAAACATACGGCTTGTATGTTAACCCTATGTGAAGGGATGCTTCACATATGACCAAGCAGAGTATCGGGAGCAGCGGTAGTACTGGGAGAGGTACGCGCCTGGCCAATAAATGCTATTGAAGGGCGGGTCCCAATGGGATTTGCAATATCACGAGCAGTACTGGGACCTGGATGGACCGCCGCTGGTGCAGGAGCCGCTGCTGAAGGCTTCCCTGCAGACTGCAAACAGTGACAGTCAGGAAGACGTTTTGGCATGGGGGAGGGGGAATCAGAAAATATAACGGAACGTTGTGAAATGTAGTGGAGTAGGAAGTATAGATAACAGGTGAAAAATGTAACATAGTGAAAGTCAAAAGTATGTTTTATTGATACTATCTACTTAAGTAAAGTACAGATATGTGAAAAATGTAAGTACAGTAACAAAGTGTACGTTCCACCACTGGTTCCTCTTGGCATTTTCAATAGGATGTCAGAAAAACAACTATATTTGAAACACTTTTCACACCTCCCAAGATTCATCACAGTCATCCTGTTCTTTTTATTCACTGGGGGGTGATTCAGATTTTTTAATAATTAAATGCTGTGAAGCAATCAACAAATTTCAACAAGAATCTTTTTTTTTTTTTAAATCTCATTTTCTTTTAAGACTAGTTAGGAAAAACAAGAATCAGCCCTCCACTCCTACAGTTCCAGGTGCATCACACAGTTCACTTTTGACTCCCCTTACATCAACTTTGCTAACTGTTTTCCTCTCTCTTATCCTCACAGCGACCACTCGCTCTCCTTGGCGATCACACTGACGTCACTCACTTAAGGAATCCTGCCATTCTCGCTCTAACTTACGCTGCTCTCGTTACACCGCGATACCGCAAGAGATTCTTGCTTTTCAACCGCGGTAAGAACAACTCCATGCTGTCCCAGCACTAAGCTCAACACCAACACACAAGGTCAAATAACATAACATCAAGCTCATCAATTCCATCTTTTACTGACCTACATACGCTCCCTGTGCACTCTAGAGATGTAAACCTGCAAAGACTAGACGTCAAGTCACGTAAACGGCTCAAAAGTCAGTCAGTAACATACATTTCTAACACAAACTGTACACTTGATTGACATGGAAAGTTGACAATGAAGTAGGAAATTGCTATATAAGATGATAGGAACTGTGTTTTTGGCTCTACCTGCTTCCACTTCTACTGCAGATTAACGTGTAATGTCTTGTGGCCACTCAGATTTACAGACAACCAGCTCAAGATGGATCTGTTGTTCAGCATTTTTGCTTAATTAATGACAAACATTTAATTATTAGAATCGTTTTGGATGAATCCATGTCGACTGACTAATCCGTTAATTGACCAATTGTTTTAGCACATTGTGCTTTTTTTTAAGCTGATCAAATTGATCATAAAACATTTCAGACTGCCGTGCAAAGCGAAGAATTACAGCAGCATGTGCAAGTGCTACCAATGGATTTTATGACCTTATAGATTTTAATGTCATAACAAAAAAAATAGACCCTTTGGTAAAAGCTTTTATCCGAAGTACCCGGCAACAACAAGAGTGCATACACAAAAATATGCTATTAGTGACCCTGGCAGGTGTTTGAACCACTAACTCGGCCTGTTTGTGTGCCTCGCTTTAAATGTTCGCAGCACATTTCTCATTTCATTGTCTACTCGCGCCAGTCGATAAAAGCCCTCTGAATTAAACCGAGTGGCGTAAAGACAGCGCTACCTCTCACGTCACATCGCTGGGCATGGCTCGATCAATATTTGTGAACACAAACTGTTCCCCCGATAAACCAGAGAACATGATAACCAGACCTCACGACAGGCTGTGTAGCCCGGCGCGGGACAGTGTGAAGCTCTTCAACAGGAGAGAAAATGTTTAATGTTTAGAGTCCTTAAGTTATGACAGTGTTTCTAGTCCTCAGTTTGCAGGTTTTGTATTTTGGGGGGCAAAATGCAGCTCGAGTTGATTTTCCCATAGACATATGGCGAAAAACATGTCTATAAATCGGTGAATGCATTATTTTCGGCTTGTATTTACCTTCCCAAAAGTGCTTGTTTTGTCACGGACAGGGTCAGTTCTCGTTGACTACTGTCGTTGACTACTACCTGAATCAATAGGGGGGTACAATTCAGAAAATGTCACGATTAAATATCGATTTTTAGGCTCAAGATTCAATTCAAAAATTGATTTTCAACTTAAAAGCGATTCTCCATTAAAAAAAACGATTCACAGTATGTAAATGTAGTTACTTTTCCCATGTGATAGTATACACGCCATTACAAAACAATTTTTCTTAATACAAATTTGAATCTATTTTGAATCTGTAGAGCTTGAATCGCGATACAATAATGTGAATTGATGTTTTTGCACCCCCTTTACCAATCAGAGCTTTGTAGGCAGTATTAAGCTAGAAAAACTGCAAAATCATTCAAATACAGCCACAGAAAATGGCAGCACGGATGAGATTGACACAGCTGAAGAGGTTAGTCCACTGAATCTTAAATTGACATGTAACATTAAGTTAACTGCACAAAGAAACCATTAACAGCCTCGGTGTCGATGTTGGGGGGGTTAAAAAATAACAGAAAATAACTCCCCCAAACAGGAAACAGCTTGCAGGAACACAACGTCAGACTGATTAAAGAAGGGACAATTTGGTTGTTTACCACTCAGATAAAGCTTCTCACGGACGCTAAACACAGTCCAACTCGATAGCAAGGTTTTAAAAAACCTTGATTATAATCTCGGAGAAAACAGGAGTGTAGACGTGACTTCATATCTTATCCAGAAAAAGGGTGGTGGTGGTGGTGGTGGTTAGATCTGTGTATCATTTAATTGACTCTTAACTACAACCTATAGCCTAGTCATAAAAAAACAACAAAAAAACACACAAACATTAACCCAAAATACACAGGTCTCTGGTCACATATGCAGTAACATGAAAAAGCATGCCAAACACGCGCTGTTGGACCATAATGCGTCTCTGAGCTGGCACATAAAAATTTCAAGTAGCTGCAGCGTGTGTCCCGATGCCTCACATGAGAGCCAAACAGAGCATCTCTTATTGGGGTTACAAAGCAATATTGTGCTGAATTATTCTAATGGATGTCTGGCTCGCCTTTGGGCATGATCTCGAATGTAGGCTAACGCAAAGCAGAGCCAAAATGGACCAGATTGTTTGTTCTCCAGCAGACAGCAAGTCCGCCCGCACCCATACTGACACAAAACAGAGTGGCAATGCCACAAAATGTAGGACATTCCCTGTCTTTACATCTGTGAGCCAGACCTGATCGCCCAACATCAGTGTTGGACCTCACTGATGCTCTAGTTGCTGAATGGGAACAAATCTCTGCAGACAGGTTCAAACACCTGGTGGAAAGGCCAAAACCGGAAGAGTGCAAGCTGTTGTAGCGGCAGATGTGTGCAAATATGGGCTTGTGTTCAGTTGGATTCCCCGTTTCATAACAAAGGGATAAACCCCATCTTTAGCCCGGAGTGACGTCCCTTGTTCTTACTATTCCAGGCAGGGCGGGCCCCAAACAGAAGACGTTGCATTGGGTTGCTGCTAGGCTGGCAGCGTTCCCAGGGGGCATGGCCATCTGACTTATTAGAAACTCATGTTTAAATCACCCTCCCAGTTGGGCTTTCCATCTCAATTAGCAGCTGAGCTAAAGCAGAAGACACCTTTGATCTGAGAAGGGATTGCGAGACAAATGGTACAGATTGATTTCAGTTCACGTTTAGCGCAGATGTTGTGCCAGAAAATTCCCCCTCTGCTTTTTTAAGCACTCGATTATCCGTGTTTTTAAAAGTGTCTGCAAAGACAAAGCAGTGGGATGAATGGAAACGGCAGTGGTCTATCTATGTAGCATTCCTGCTCAATCCACATACAGCTGCAGATTTACTAAAGACATCATCTGTCTCCCCTCATCTCATGTTCTACCACTAGCATAGTGGTAACCCAAGTAGGCTAAGTAGCTTAAGATGCCTATCTGTGTCCAGTCATCCCTTTGTGCACACTTCAAGGTCAATATCAGACACTGTAGATCTCAACTGAGGCAAAGAGAAGGAGAGTGGCCTTTTAAAACACATACAAGCTACTTTGAACAAATTGCAATCTAAAAGATCCTTCAAGCACACTTTTTTATGCTTCCTCTTGAGCAGGTTACTCAACTGCCAATTACACAAATGCTGTACAGAAGTCAGATAATCTGCAACAGAAAATGTAAATGCATGGGCTGTTGCATCCACTACTGTTACGCGAGTACTAGGAGTTAAGAATTAACAGTGGGTGGCACTAATTCTACAGCCGGCTGCTATTAAACCACAGCAGGACAAGAGGACATCGAGATGACATCATTATAAAATTGCCTTTTTTTTTTTTTCTTGCAATATTTCAACATGTTTTCGACTTTCCAAGACTGTTGAATATCTGAGATTTGAGTTGGTTGCCTAAAAAGTCCATTTACGTTCGATGTTGTCATGAAATACCAATGTGAATCAATGAGGAAAACATTAAATGATATAAAGTCAATTTTACCTTATGGCAAGAAATAGGTTAAAATAGGTAACGGATTAAAAAAAGGGCCCATTCAGAAAAGGGCCCATTCATAAATAATAGCGAGTGCGACTAGACTATTACGCAACATTTGCCAGCATCACACTGGCAGGAGTTAGCTGGTTTGGTTTTTTTTAGGTTACTGGACTCGACTGTGACGGTGTTTTAATGGGCACCGGCCTCATTCCAGTGACTGGAGAAGCTGTCAGGTTCCATTAAACCGAACAACCACATCAACATGTTTCTGCAGCCTAACAGTATGCTCCTGTTGGCTGGAATACCCTGCTCTGCTCCGCCCTGCTCTGCTCCGTCATGCTCTGCTCCGCCCTGATCAGCTCCACCCTGCTCTGCTCCGTCCTGCTCTGCTCCGCCCTGATCAGCTCCGCTCCACCCTGCTCTGCTCCGCCCTGCTCTGCTCCGCCCTGCTCTGCTCCGTCATGCTCTGCTCCGCCCTGATCAGCTCCGCCCTGATCAGCTCCGTCATGCTCCGCTCCACCCTGCTCCACCCTGCTCCGCCCTGCTCTGTCCTGCTCTGCTCCGTCCTGCTCCGTCCTGCTCTGCTCCGCCCTGCTCTGCTCCGTCCTGCTCTGCTCCGCCCTGCTCTGCTCCGCCCTGCTCTGCTCCTTCATGCTCTGCTCCGCCCTGTTCTGCTCCGTCCTGCTCCGCTCCACCCTGCTCCGCCCTGCTCTGCTCCGCCCTGCTCAGCTCCGCCCTGCTCTGCTCCGTCCTGCTCTGCTCCGTCATGCTCTGCTCCGCCCTGATCTGCTCCACCCTGCTCCGCCCTGCTCTGCTCCGTCATGCTCTGCTCCGCCCTGATCTGCTCCACCCTGCTCCGCCCTGCTCTGCTCCTTCATGCTCTGCTCCGTCATGCTCTGCTCCGCCCTGATCTGCTCCACCCTGCTCCGCCCTGCTCTGCTCCGTCCTGCTCTGCTCCGCCCTGCTCTGCTCCGCCCTGCTCTGCTCCGCCCTGCTCTGCTCCGCCCTGATCTGCTCCACCCTGCTCCGCCCTGCTCTGCTCCGTCATGCTCTGCTCCGCCCTGATCTGCTCCACCCTGCTCCGCCCTGCTCTGCTCCTTCATGCTCTGCTCCGTCATGCTCTGCTCCGCCCTGCTCTGCTCCTTCATGCTCTGCTCCGTCATGCTCTGCTCCGTCATGCTCTGCTCCGCCCTGATCTGCTCCACCCTGCTCCGCCCTGCTCTGCTCCTTCATGCTCTGCTCCGTCATGCTCTGCTCCGTCCTGCTCTGCTCCGTCCTGCTCAGCTCCGCCCTGCTGCTGCTGGCCCTCGCCAGTTAAGACAACTATTTTCATTCAGCAGTCACTAAAGCAACTGAATACCAGAGTAAAGTGGTGGAGCGGGCCTCGACCGACAGACAACCACTCGGCTCGTAGAGCAGATAAAAGTTGTGTCCAACAACAATTCAAAGATCATATTTTTAAAAAAAGGGCTGCACAACCAATGGAATAGTTCATTCTTAGGATGTTGTGTTGGCTGTGCTGTCACGTGTGTCCTAGGACATATTGATCTTATATTTGTTGATTTTTAGAATGGGTTTTCTGTTACATGTTTATGCTGTTTATGCTAGATTGTAGTACTATGTCCAAGACACCCCCCCCCCCTTGGGGACAATATTCTAATCTATTCTATTAGCTGTTTAGCCTAAATAATGTCAGAAAATAGGGAAACATTTCAATCAGTGTTTCCCTAAAGCCCAAAATGACGTCCTCAAATGTCTTGTTTTGTCCACAACTCAAATATATTCAGTTTATGGTCACAGAGGAGAAAAGAAACTAGAAAATATTCAGATATAGGAAGCTGGAATCAGAGAATTTGTAAAACAAAACAAAAATAACTCAAAATGATTTTATCGATTATTAAAATACTTTGCGATTAATTTAATAGTTGACCACCAATAAACCGTCGATTAGCCTTTGCAGCTCTATTGATTGATATTTTTGTTGATAAATTATGATTTAAAATTTTTCTGGACTCCTTAACATGTTGCTAAAGAAGAATTTTTCAGTGCATGAAAATCACAGAAGAAAGAAATGTGGGAGTCCACATACTTTTGGCCATGCAGCATACTGCATAAGAGACTTTATAGTTTCTTTTTATTTATTCATTTATTTATTATGTATTTTCACCTGAGGACCAACTTGCAGCCAGAGAGGGGAACATTTCTGAACTTATTCCTCTAATTATTTCTAATTTCTACGCTACAACCTGGAACGTGTCCAATCCCACTTCACCGTCCAGTCCCATTCCAGGGGACATGGTCCCACCAACCGGCTGCTGCACTGGTCAAAGCCTCTCTCTTTTAAAAAAAAAAAAAAAGAAAGAAAAACAAAGGAAGGGTCTCGGACCAACGCCGAGCCTCTGCGGGACTTTCACTGCCATCGACGACAGGAATGCACATAAGACCTTCCCCTCGCCCCGCCGCCTCCCACCATCTCTTTCATAACCCGGCTCTTACTTGTTGGTTTAATTAGGCTGGACCTTGTTTGAGTCCACTGGGGCGAGAACGTCTGAGGAAGCATGTGAAAGGGAAAGGGAGGGCGGTTCAAAAGGTCACACCATCGATTTAGCCGCAGAGCGATGTCCGACATGCACACGGTGGTGACAAGTACGGAGACTACAGGAACTCTCTGCTGGTCAGCCTTGCTGCTGATGTGCCTTTGAGCATAAAACTCGGACCTACTCGGTAACTTCAATCAGAATCAAAATACGTTATTCACCCTCTCAGGGTAGTTGTTAAGTTGCAGTTGTTCACGGGCAAATTTAAGGCAAAAAAATGTACACTACATACATACACTAAAGGTCTAAAGATGCATAATGCACACAAAAATGAGTAAAAAGTAAAGTAAGATTAGGTTAAAAAAAAGATTAAAGATACTTAAGTATATAATATATAATATATAATATATATAAGTATATAAGATATAAGTGTTTTGGTGATGTGACAAATGTGGTGTTGGGAGTCACAGGGTGCCTCACAATACAATAGACAACGCTATGATGATACATCACGATATTGATCCAACTATGAATACAAAATGTCCGTCAATAAAAAGTTAAATCCAGGTTTTCTCGCTGTATTCATATGTACAAACTGTTGGAAAACAACAATTAACGTATCTTCAAGTTTCTCTTGTTCACGTGTTGTTCACGCCTCGTATCGCACGTAAGACAATGATGTATTGCCGTTTCCACGGGCGTAACTTTGGGTGGGGGGTTGTTGAGATTTCCACTTTTGAGCCAAATTAAAATTTAAGCATCAAACTCTTGATTTTCGGCATTCTGGTGATTTTCTTCTGCATCAATTTATGGTGCAAATGTCTTTATTTTTGTTAAGGAAATTATAATAGGTTTTTTTTTTGGGGGGGGGGGGGAGTTGCACTGGCCAGTAGGGCTGCACAATAAGAGGAAAATGTCAAATTGCGATTATTTTGATGTTGTGATTGTGATATGATTGACGATATTGATTGAAATGATCAATTTTCTTGGATCATCATTTTCATTGAAACACAAATGAAAACGTACACCTATTAAGTCTTACCTATTAAGGGTTACCTATCAAGTCTTACCTATTAAGTCTTACCTATTAAGGGTTACCTATCAAGTCTTACCTATTAAGTCTTACCTATTAAGGGTTACCTATCAAGTCTTACCTATTAAGTCTTACCTATTAAGGGTTACCTATCAAGTCTTACCTATTAAGTCTTACCTATTAAGTCTTACCTATTAAGTCTTACCTATCAAGTCTTACCTATTAAGTCTTACCTATTAAGGGTTACCTATAGTCATGTAGTGTGATTTTTTTAAGAATCTGCACCGAACCACGATGTTGTCCTCTAGCGGGCCGGGACGTCTCTGCAGCACCACGACAGAATGGTTTCAACACATATTCTGCCTTTAACAAATATTGTGCACCCCCTACGATTTGGGTATTGCACTAGCCCATATTGCGATTTCCATGAAATTGCGATTCATTGTGCAACCCTGTTGGCCAGTTTTGATTATTGGGGAGGGGTTGTTGTAACCCCCCCGTAAATGACGCCTTGGAGGGGTTGTTGTAACCCCCCCGTAAATGACGCCTTGGAGGGGTTGTTGTAACCCCCCCGTAAATGACGCCTTTGGCCCGTATGGATATTCTGTCCCGCCACTATCTTCAAACTAAGCCAAGCTACTGAAATGCCCGCAGCGGCCACAATGGGGAATGCATGAGCGGTCATACATTGTCTACAGCTGCTGACAGCGCCTGACTAATGAATCTTTGAGGTTCATACAATGATGTTTCAGACAATAGTGTGCTTCCAGGGGGACCTCTAGCTCACCCAGCAAGAGCTTGCACCCCATGTAGGCTGAGGCCTTTACAGCGGCCCCGGGTTCAAATCCGACCTGTGGCCCTTTGCTAAAATAAAGGGAAAAATACCCAAAGAAATTATCTTTAAAAAGAGAAGTGTGCTTCCAACTTTGTGGGAATAGTTTGTGTTTGGCAAATAAATGGTTTTTCCCAGTCTGGTGTGGAGGAACCGGACCGGCGTGCACGCAGAGCATGGCTGTTGGATCTCATTAATGCTCTTGTGGCTGACTGGGAGAAAATCCCTGCAGCCAGATCCCAAACATCTGGTGGAAAGCCTTTCCCTAAGACTGGGGGGGGGCTGTTGTGGCAGCAGATTTTTTTTGGGAATGTCAGTCATCAATCACACATGGATGCATCGTTCAGGTATCAACATCCATATAGCCGTATAGCCATCTGTATATATATTCATAGTACATATCCACCTGTAAATCCTGTTCACAATACTTGTTATCTATATATTATATTCATAGGATAAGAGCTGTAAAATTCTGTTTATAATAGTATTCTTCTGTAGATTTATTCAGTACATATCCATGTCCTGCACTATGGAACCAGTGTATATCCTGCACCGGCTGCTATTGCACTTCTGGTTAGATTGCATTTCGTTGCCTTGTACCTGAACCTGTGTAATGACAATAAAGTTGAATTTTTATATATATATATATATATATATATATATATATATATATATATATATATATTATTATATATTATTAATAATAATAAATATTTTATTATTATTATTATTATTATTATATATATATATATTATTAATATATATATATATATTTTATTTTTTTATTTATTTTTTTTCCTTCCCGAGACTACTTTGCAGAGCCAAGCGCCGCCCAAGACGATTGGTTTAAAAATAAAAAAAATATTAAAAATAAAAAGGCAAACTATCCCAGAATGTGTCGGGGGTGAAGCCAGACTCTACTCCACAGGGCTATGGTATACCAGCGGGCCGATATTATTGGCCAATATTAGGTATTTTCACCAACTATCGGCATTTACAATATTTTTTTATATAAATTTTTCTGAATAATTTATGAAGACAAATAAATGATTCTGATAAATGATTAAACAATAAAATAAAAATGGACAAAACAACCTTCAACCAGCGTTGGCGTTGCGTTGTCTGTCCACCAGAGGGCGCTCCACGATTGATTTATTTTTTATTATTGTGTTTTTGTTCAAAGTTTCATCTATAATACTAGTTATCTATACCACAACACTAGTTATCTATATATTATAGCCATAGGACAAATCTATCTGTAAAATTCTGTTTATAATAGTATTCTTCTCTATATTTATTCAGTACATATCCATGTCCTGCACGATGGAACCAGTGTATATCCTGCACCTGCATTTCGTTGCCTTGTACCTGAACCTGTGTAATGACAATAAAGTTGAATCTAATATCTTAAGTTTGTATTTTTTTATACATTTTATTTATCACAACTTTAATATATTTTGATGATGTTCTGTTAGACAATAAAACATTATTTAAACTGCTTTATCATATTTTAGTGAGGACTCATAAATAATTACAAATACCTAATGTTAGGGAAACCTCTATGCTTTGTTACGTGTTTCTGGGTTATTACAGATATATATCTATGAATATATATATTAATGAATTTAAAACTATTGTAATGAATTTAAAACTATTGTAAGGAAGGTTGTGATGGAGACATGTTCTTGTTTTTCTTGAGAGTCTAATTGTGTTTTTTTAACATTTTGTACTTTTTTACCTTGAAAATGTAACTTGGTGTTAATGTATGTGTTGTGATTTGGCTGCTACCGTGGCCAGGTCTCTCTTGTAAAAGAGATTCTGAATCTCAATGGGACTTCCTGGTTAAATAAAGGACTAATAATAATAAAAAAATATCGAAATATCAGATTTTTAAATTACCAAATATTTGTATTGATATCGGCCTTAAAAGTCCGTTATCAGTCGGGGTCTAGTGCTAACGCAGCTTCTTTGGCGGCCAGAGGTGATGCATCATGCTAGGTGTGGACGTCAGCGGATTGTAAAACGGAGAATACAAACAAACAAACAAACAAACAAACAAACAAACAAACAACAGCCCCTGCTACCAAAACACCTGCCGGTTCCATCCAACCCAATCCCAGCAGAACCGATGTCGCCGATTGGTCGGCAGCACTCCGCCACACATTCACGCACAAACTCTTACCGAGATACAGCGAGGCGTTCTCCTTCTTGACGTTGTCGTCCAGGTAGGTGGGTCCCAGCGTGTAGATGGGCGTGGACCCCATGCCCACCAGGATCTGGGCGATGACGAACAGCGCCACGTACAGGTTGTGCTCGTTGCCCTCTTGGTCCCGGGGACAGGAAGCGATGTCGACGCGGTCCCTGCCGCTGGCGTTGCTGTTCATGCACAGGCCCTCGTTGCCGGAGGACGAGTTGACCTCCTGGATCTGGTAGGGCGGCGAGATGAAGTGGGGTAAAGAGAAGAGGGCGGCGCCCACCGCGATAAAAACCCCGCCCACCGCCAGCCAGCGAGGCCTCTGGCCCCGCCCGCCGAAGTAGCTGATGAAGACCACCACGACCAGGCTCCCGATGTCGAAACAGCTGACGAGGAGGCCGGATTCGGAGCTCCGCAGGCTGTACCTCTTCTCGATGGTGGTGATGACGCTGCTGAGGTACCCCGACACCATGAGGGACTGGATGAACGTCAGGTAGCACATGCAGAACAGGAAGCAGCGCGAGTCCTGTAGGATGACGCTCAGGTACTTCTTACTGGGGAGACGAATCCGAGCTAGCTTGGAAGCGAAAAACCCGGGGGGCTTCCTTCTCGCCATGTTTTTACTCCTACGGATCTCCGTGTTTTCCATGTAGGAGCTGGGCCTGTTCAGCGCCGACTTCCCCGGCTTGGGCTGGTAGTCTGTCGTCGTCGTCGGGGACTCTGCCTGAAAGGACTCCATCTTGGCCGGGAGCTGGATAAATTCTGTGCTCTCTTCTGCAGTAATGGACACAGAACTAGTCAGTAAGGTTTCCTCTTGAGGCGCTTCTCCATTTAAAATAGGCAAACTTTTACATTTCAAGTCCGTACCTGGCTCCTCAATTTCGCTGGAAAACCCGTCCTCCTTCTGAAGGGACTCGGACAACTCCGCTTCCTCGTGGTCGGCCATTATTTCCAGTCAATCACTCCTTTCTTTTAGGGGTTTAGAAGAATAAACCACCCCGGTTCCAAGCCTACATTTAGAGTTCAGGGGCTGCTGCCCATTACATTTATTATTAATGGGCACATCTACTCCCACAGATACAGTCTGGCACACAAAGAGGCCCAAAATAAAGCAACAATGTCAACCTCAAAGGGAAAATAGACTCACTGCTTCTGCTTATCTGCAGCGTAGGCTTGGGCAGCCTCTGTTTATCTTGTCATGCACACTTGCATCCTGCCACCATCTAATCCGGAGATGGAGACCGCTCAGGCCTCCTCAGCTCGACCGGCGGCGGGGCTCCAGAGTCAGGGCTCTCTGCGGATGCACAACATATCCACCCGATGGCTTCTCTCAGCCGGACGCTGCTGCTGCTGTGGCTGCTCCACGGCCGGCAGGGATGAAATGAACCCGCGGATCGTGCGCCACATCCCTGACACCCCTGCCAATGAAGATCACACAGTTACAATGTCACTTGTTTTCGGAACATCAGATGATGTTGCCCCCCTCTTTCCCTACAAACTCCTCCTCCCCCGAGTCAAGGGCATCACCCCTCCTCCCGACGTTATCGCCGCACCAGCTGTCCTCCCAGCGGGCGAGCGAGGCAGTCATTTAGAGATTATATTTCTGTGTAAATCCGTGAAGATGAGTATGAAAAATAATAATAATGAAAATAATAATGATAATCGGAAAAAAGAGAAGTGTTGTCGAGGAAAACGAGCGTGAAACGAGAAGTCCGTCACCAGACTCCTCGATAATAGCGCTGCTCAGGAACACCGCAGTGCTCAGCTGCTCGCAGTCGCTGTTTTAAAACAAAATGAGTCAAGCTAAGTTAGCTACACGGGAACACCGGAAACGTTTCCTTCACAATAAAAGTAACTTTTTTAATTTACCCCAATTCTAGTGAGGCGTGGAAACAAAATCCCAAACCCATCGATATTTCAAGTTTGTCTTAAAGTTTGTGCTGAATCACCGTATATGTAGTACATCCTATGAAATTTATCATAACGCGGAAACAACGTGGTTAGTGTATATTTTACGATACAATGCGTGGTACATTTGAGGCGTATTTATAGGCCTTTAAAATGGCTAACTGGAGGTGGTTTTGACAAATTATCGTTGCACTATTTTCCCTACAAATGCCTTCAAAATGTGCCAAAAAGACCCGAGTAATCCTACAAAGCGTCGAATAAACGCTAACGAAATATGATGAAATGTCGCCGAATCCCATGAATGATGTAGAAAACTTGATTAAACTTTTACTAGCTGCCGAATCGGCGATGTCTACTGATTTGAGGTGCTATGTTTACCAATAGTTACATTTAACAAGGTCGGACTTTGCTTAAATCAGACGAATGGCGACGTTAAAAGCTTATATTTGCAGAATTTACCAGTAGACAAAGATGCATTCAGAAACGTTTTGCTGTATATTATACGACATGTGCAGCATTTAGACTCTGGCAACACATCTGTTAACTGGCAGTTTTATTTTTATTGAGTTTTTAATCGACGTTCATGTCGCCTTTTCCACGTTTTTGTCGCCTTTTTTCGAGTTCATGTTTTACTTTGAAATGTAGATCCGGAAGTCCTCCTTTACCGTCTATGCTAACATCCGAGCTAGCAGCAAGCTAGCAGCTAACCAGCCGAGGTAACGTTCGCCGATGGATAAAACAACAACAACAACAACAACAACAACAACACGGGGGACGATGCGCTTTACTCACCCGACACTCGGAAGCGATGACACGGGTCTTTAAACCTCCATGTCCGAGTTATAGCCCAAGCCCCGCGAGGCCAGGCGGTTAAAACCGGACAAAACACGTTAATGTTAAAAAAAAACTCACCTACAAAAACATCTTCTCATTAAACCGCATCAAGGTGGAGGTAATTAGCCAGAAAACACCGGAAACACTTAAAAATACAAAAATAAAACACATAGGGTTTAAAAATCAACAATTTTGTTGACGTTTTTTATCAATTTTTATTTATTTTTTACTTTTTTTTACCTTTTTTGACCATTTTTTCAACACCCACTCCCTTTTTTTTTCAATGTTTGTCACTTTTTTATGTTTAACACTACATGACACATACTTATTAACTTTGGTTAATAATTTATGGTCAATAAACCTCATTTATAAGTTATTATACCTAATGTTTGAGTTAGAAAAGCAGAAATTAGGAATTATTGAGACTAAAATTAAAGGAATGGATGTTGATGATAATCACAGACTGGAATATGTCAACTTTTACTCTCAATACTATTTCAAAAACACTTCAATTTGTTTTCAAATGCTATAAAATTGAATAAGACGCCCAAAATTACCCATCAAAATCACCCCAAAGAGCGTTGTGTGGAATCAATCATGTTATGTTGGGTAATTAAAAAGAACATTGATATAGGAAAACGGGTCAATTTGACCCAAAAACAACATGAGGGTTAAATAAAGGATGACAAGCAGAAACAGAATAGCTAGATAAGAAGTTACAGTGCATATACATATGCAGGTATAGTATATGAATATGCTAAATATCCCCAAAATCTGTGTAAATAAAAGATGGAAGTGGACTTTTTGGCCTCAGCGACACACAAAAGTAGTATTTTAAAACATACTATACTCTGGGAAGATGTGAACTGGAGTGATATCTTGGTCTATAGAAACACTGTCACAGTATGACAACACACACACACACACACACACACACACACAGAAAGAAAATAATGTGTCTTACACATCAAGTTATGCTTGTATTGATAAATCCTTCACACAGTTCATAATGTAGGCTCAGTACCTGCAGCACTCAGACCATTATGAAAAATCCCAAACTTTCAACTCAAACTCAAAGATAACAAGATCTAATAATCTGTGTCAATCATTCATCAAATCATGCAGCAAAAGTTATATCAACTACAGAAAATCATGTCAGAAATTGTGTCTGTTCTGTTATTATATATTTGATAATAATAAAAGGAACATATACTTGCGTTTCTTCCAAGTCTTTGACAGTTCACAATATCAAACAGCTATTTAAAAGAAATTCATGAGCAATTCAAAAGATTATTTGAATAAAAACCTGCTATTTATAAGAAGTATTTAAGTAGTTTATGTACACATTTGTTGCTGCAAAGGGCCCTGATGTCCACATACAAGACATGGCCAAAAGTATGGGGACACCCAAACAAAGTATAATAATAATGTCTGCTTTAATAATCCCACACATAGGAAATTACAATTCACACTCTGTTGTTGTTACACACATTACACACAGGCCTGAACTACACACACATGCTCAGTACCTATACATGCACTAATGGAGAGATGGCAGAGTGAGCCTCTATGTAATTGTGCTGCTCTAGCAGTCTCCACGAATCAGGTTACAGTCTTTCCACCGGATGTCAGAACCAGCTGCAGGGATCTTATTCTCCCATTTAGACCTCCAGTTCACCCCAAAGGTGGGTTGGAAATGGCAGCAAAGCCCTGAGTGTAGTGATAATGTAACACATGTGAGGAGAGGGACCTCTAGTGGAGAACTTCATGTGTGCAAATAGCAGACAGGGAGGAAAGTTCACTGGAAGCAACATCAGTCCCAATGAGTTGTAGGATGTTTTAGAGTCTAGCTCTCAACTGCTTTACTACAAGCATGCAAGCACTCGACATGGCAGTAGCTCAGTCTGTGGGGAGGGGTGTTGGGAATTGGATGGTCGCAAGTTCAAGTCCCCATATGGATTAAAGCAATGTTTCCCAAACTTAGGGTCGGGACCCAAAATGGGTCGCAGACCCGTTTTATTGGGTCACCAATTGGGAGAGTAAAATGAGAATCTGGCTTTTCGACTCTAGCGTACCTGAAAAACTAATACAGGAACAGACTAAATGCTCAGTATGACCTCAGAATGACCTCAGCATGACCTCAGCATGACCTCAGAATGACCTCAGCATGACCTCAGAATGACCTCAGCATGACCTCAGCATGACCTCAGAATGACCTCAGCATGACCTCAGCATGACCTCAGCATGACCTCAGAAGGGCACTTTCAAAAACCAAACCTAGAGTAGATCAGCTGGTTGAGATCTTCAACCAGACACATCCATCTCATTAAATTCAAGTCAGCATTATTAAAACCATGTTGGTGTGGGTCCTGAGGGACGATGGGAGGGGACGGAGACACAGAGAGGACAATAGAGACCTTTTCTGTTTTTGATTACTTTTATAATGGAATAAATACACTTCATATACATTAAATTCATGGTTTGTTCCGTCTTTTGTCCACAGTTTAAAAATGTAGATGTTACAATGATTCATGGTGTATTTTTGTAAATTTGGGTCCCGGGGAGACACCAGGTTTCTCTTTTGGGTCTTGAGCTGAACAAGATTGGGAACCACTGGATTAAAGTATAGTGGTGGACTAGTAGCTGGAGATGTGCCAGTACGTCTCATTACACGCTGACATCTCCATCAGTACATACTAATACATATAGGTACTTACATGTAATTCAGGCCTGTGTGTAATAACAATAGAGTGAAAACATTGTAATTTCCCCTTGCGAGGAGTGTAAATTGTTATTATTTAAACATATGGAAAGTACCTAAGTACATTTACTTGAGAACTGCACTTAAGAAACCTCACAAATGAGCATTTCACTGGCGTATAGGCCTACTTAATATTTTAAGACGTGATCATTTTCTTTAATATGTTGCCTGCAGAATGTCACTTCTCAAGCATCTGGATGTCTTGTGTTTTGTCAGGAAAGTCTCCTTCACATTCTCTTGCAAATAATTTAGTGTGTGTGTGTGTGTGTGTGTGTGTGTGTGTGTGTGTGTGTGTGTGTGTGTGTGTGTGTGTGTGTGTGTGTCCTAACTAACCTTTTGTGTCATGTGACTGGTCGCCAAGTACTGAAGTACGCAATTTGAGACACACATCAGAACTTTCCAATTACAGATAACAGTGCTGCACAGTATTAAGTTATTATGATGGGTGTAATGGTGTGTGTGTGAGTGTGTGTGTGTGTGTGTGTGTGTGTGAGAGAATAAAGAAACAAAACAAAACTATTAAAAAAAATTACTTTAATATGTCAACAACAAAATGTAGATTTTTACTCATTTTACATACTGTTGACATTTTTATTTACTGTATAACATTGCATTTAAATTATATACATATGTATATATATATATATATATATATATATATATATATATATATATATATATATATACATATATATATATATATATACATATTCTTCCTTTCTTTTTATCATCAAACTGAACATATGTTGCTGCTGCTCTTCTCTTATTGCACTTTTACACTATCTTTCATGGATATTTCATTCATATATATGGCATTGTGTGTATTTTATTTATTACAATTAAAGTTATTATTATTTATTATAAACACACACACAAACACGAGAAACACACACACACACACACACAAACACAAGAAAAACACACACACACAAACACATGAAACACAAGAAAAACACACACACACACACACAAACAGAAGAAACACACACACAAACACAAGAAACACACACACACACACACACACACACACACACAAACACAAGAAACACAAGAAAACACACACACACACACACACACAAACAGAAGAAACTCACACAAACACGAAAACACACACACACACACACACACACACACACACAAACACAAGAAAAAAACACACACACACACACACACACACAAACACAAGAAAACACACACACACACAAACAGAAGAAACACACACACACACACACACACACACAAACACAAGAAACACAAGAAAAACACACACACACACACACACAAACAGAAGAAACTCACACAAACACGAGAAACACACACACACACACACACAAGAAACACACACACACACACACACAAGAAACACACACACACACACACAAGAAACACACACACACACACACACACAAGAAACACACACACACAAACTCAAACACGAGAAACACACACACACACACACACACACACAAACACGAGAAACACACACACACAAGAAACACACACACACACACACACACACAAGTTATTTATTACATGTATTTTGTCAGAACTACTCCTCGTGCTTTTACACAATATACCCCGATCCCAACAGGACAAATAAAGTTATCTGAATTGAATCCACTGTTCAGACACACGAGGTGTAAATAACACTTAAAAGCAGGCTGTTCACGTGCCGGTGTGTCTCCATGATGCTGACGTCACACACAGACCTAGTAGGTGCTGGTTGCTGCCACGTGGAGGCGCCAGAGCTGCGCGTCTGCTGTGAAATGCACCTTTAACCCATCAGCACGCTGTTAGTTGTCTATTAGGTTATTTTTAACGAGGTTTTCTTCCTGCAGGAGTATCTTTGTTTCCCCACTAATTAGTAATAAGTAATAAGTAATTAGTAATAAGTATTTGTTATTTGTTGTGTCTTTTATTGTATTTGTTTTTCATATTTCATATTCCATATTCTGTATTTATATTTTTCCAGTTACAAGTACTTACTTTTTCAATATTATTTATGGTTACCTATTGTTGCTATACTATTTTAATTACATGCTATACTATTTTAATTACATGCTATACTATTTTAATTACATGCTATACTATTTTAATTACATGCTATACTATTTTAATTACATGCTATACTATTTTAATTACATGCTATACTATTTTAATTACATGCTATACTATTTTAATTACATGCTATACTATTTTAATTACATGCTATACTATTTTAATTACAGGCTATACTATTTTAATTACATGCTATACTATTTTAATTACAGGCTATACTATTTTAATTACATGCTATACTATTTTAATTACATGCTATACTATTTTAATTACATGCTATACTATTTTAATTACATGCTATACTATTTTAATTACATGCTATACTATTTTAATTACATGCTATACTATTTTAATTACATGCTATACTATTTTAATTACATGCTATACTATTTTAATTACAGGCTATACTATTTTAATTACATGCTATACTATTTTAATTACAGGCTATACTATTTTAATTACATGCTATACTATTTTAATTACATGCTATACTATTTTAATTACATGCTATACTATTTTAATTACAGGCTATACTATTTTAATTACATGCTATACTATTTTAATTACATGCTATACTATTTTAATTACATGCTATACTATTTTAATTACATGCTATACTATTTTAATTACATGCTATACTATTTTAATTACATGCTATACTATTTTAATTACATGCTATACTATTTTAATTACATGCTATACTATTTTAATTACATGCTATACTATTTTAATTACATGCTATACTATTTTAATTACAGGCTATACTATTTTAATTACATGCTATACTATTTTAATTACAGGCTATACTATTTTAATTACATGCTATACTATTTTAATTACATATACTATTTTAATTAACGTATACTATTACTCTGCAATATTGTTCTACTGCTACTTTAATTACAACCTTACTATTTTAATTACACTATACTATTTTAATTACGGCTGCTCACTGTCTGCTGTTTGCTTTTTGTATGTTTATTTGTGTGTTTATTTGTTGTTGTTTTTGTTTTTATTGCTATACTATTTTAAAATGCTGCTATAAAAGT
The DNA here is from genome assembly GCA_013375575.1 of Percina caprodes. Taxonomy (NCBI): domain Eukaryota; kingdom Metazoa; phylum Chordata; class Actinopteri; order Perciformes; family Percidae; genus Percina; species Percina caprodes. Next base: position 108,736 of record JABXJD010000071.1, read on the forward strand.
AAATTTCAGCTATGGGATGAATAAAGTATTATCTAATCTAATATTTTATTTTTTGTTCTTTTTTATTGTGAAGTACTTAAATGTGCTATACAAATAAATTTGACACAACTTAATACCGCTAGTTTTACACTAAATTCATTGTTTATGAACATCATTTATGTGAAATGATACCGTATTTGAGTAAAACAAATAAATCTGAATTGACAAAATAATTTCAACAAATAATCACGATAATCACAGACCATTTTATTGGTTCCCCAAATGCTATATAATGTAATAAAACACCCAATATTCTATGTAAGTAGAGATCTGATCCTTCATTTTCTTTGCAGAGAGCATTGCACAGAACCATCCGTGGTCATTTTGGGTTCATTTGCTTGACAGAAACCCAAATTTCGGATGTAGAAACTTTGAAATCGGGTCAAATTTGACTCGGGGACAACAGAAGGGTTTACGGGGCGTGTTACAGAAGAAGGGCAACACCACCTTATTCCCATGATCTGGGAAAGTCTCAAACTTGTAATATATCGTGAAGTCTGGAGCTGCTTATCACCTTAAGAATATATCAAGGGTTAAAGGACTTATGTGTCAACAGGATTTGGAAAAACTGGTCCATGCTTTCATCTTCAGTAGACTAGACTACTGTAACGGGGTCTTTACAGGTCTCCCTAAAAATCAATCAGACAGCTGCAGCTGATTCAGAACTCTGCTGCTCGAGTCCTCACTAAGACCAAGAGACTGGATCACATCCCTCCAGTCCTCACTAAGACCAAGAGACTGGATCACATCACTCCAGTCCTCACTAAGACCAAGAGACTGGATCACATCACTCCAGTCCTCACTAAGACCAAGAGACTGATCACATCACTCCAGTCCTCACTAAGACCAAGAGACTGGATCACATCACTCCAGTCCTCACTAGACCAAGAGACTGGATCACATCACTCCAGTCCTCACAAGACCAAGAGACTGGATCACATCACTCCAGTCCTCACTAAGACCAACAGACTGGATCACATCACTCCAGTCCTCACTAAGACCAAGAGACTGGATCACATCACTCCAGTCCTCACTAAGACCAACAGACTGGATCACATCACTCCAGTCCTCACTAAGACCAAGAGACTGGATCACATCACTCCAGTCCTCACTAAGACCAAGAGACTGGATCACATCACTCCAGTCCTCACTAAGACCAAGAGACTGGATCACATCACTCCAGTCCTCACTAAGACCAAGAGACTGGATCACATCACTCCAGTCCTCACTAAGACCAAGAGACTGGATCACATCACTCCAGTCCTCACTAAGACCAAGAGACTGGATCACATCACTCCAGTCCTCACTAAGACCAAGAGACTGGATCACATCACTCCAGTCCTCACTAAGACCAAGAGACTGGATCACATCACTCCAGTCCTCACTAAGACCAAGAGACTGGATCACATCACTCCAGTCCTCACTAAGACCAAGAGACTGGATCACATCACTCCAGTCCTCACTAAGACCAAGAGACTGGATCACATCACTCCAGTCCTCACTAAGACCAAGAGACTGGATCACATCACTCCAGTCCTCACTAAGACCAAGAGACTGGATCACATCACTCCAGTCCTCACTAAGACCAAGAGACTGGATCACATCACTCCAGTCCTCACTAAGACCAAGAGACTGGATCACATCACTCCAGTCCTCACTAAGACCAACAGACTGGATCACATCACTCCAGTCCTCACTAAGACCAAGAGACTGGATCACATCACTCCAGTCCTCACTAAGACCAAGAGACTGGATCACATCACTCCAGTCCTCACTAAGACCAAGAGACTGGATCACATCACTCCAGTCCTCACTAAGACCAAGAGACTGGATCACATCACTCCAGTTCTGAAGTCCTTACACTGGCTTCCTGTGCCCCAAAGAATTGATTTCAAAGTTCTTTTGCTAGTTTATAAATCACTAAACGGTTTAGGGCCAAAATACATTTCTGATCTGCTAGTACACTATGACCCCCCCAGACCTCTCAGGTCATCTGGGACAGGTCTACTACTACACTATGACCCCCCCAGACCTCTAAGGTCATCTGGGACAGGTCTACTGTCTGTTCCCAGAGTCAGAACTAAACAGGGGGCAGCTTTCAGTTTCTATGCTCCTCAGATCTGGAACAAACTCCCAGAAACCTGCAGGTCTGCTGCTACTCTCAGTTCTTTTAAATCAATGCTGAAGACCTTTCTTTCTGATGTTGCCTTTCTTTAAATGATGTTCATTTCTTTACTGTTTAATCTTTTATACTGCACTGTAACTTTTATTCTTGTGTTTTATCTGTTTTTATTTTTTAACTGTTTCTTCTGTGTTTTATCGGTTTTATTTTCTTTTAACTGATTTTGTGTAAAGCACTTTGAATCGCCCTGTTGCTGAAATGTGCTCTACAAATAAAGCTGCCTTGCCTTTATTCTGTTTTAGGGAATATTCCCGTATTCCCAAAATTCACTTTTTCCTCCACTAGCCGAATGGAAAGCAAAATGTAATAGATTACCAATGTTTTTATGGGCTGGTGAGTGACACACAAGTATGTGAGGGGCAGAGGGGCTAAGATTACATCTGCAATTATTATGTATTATTAATGAATATGAATGAATGGTTTTAATGTCTTTAGAAGCATGTGGACATAGTAGACTTAGACTTCTCTTTATTAATCCTTTTGGGATGACTCCCGCGAGGAAATTGAAAGTTCCAGCAGCAGTTTAGATAAAAAAGACAGTATAATAACAACAAAATAATAATAATAATAACAACAACAATAAGAACATTTGTCAAATAAACAAGAAAAGACCATAAAGTGGCAGAAATTGAAAATCAACACTTTTGTTGACACTTTTTAATCGATGTTTTTAACTTTTTCTTGCATTTTTGTCCCATTTTTCAACACTTTTGACGCTTTTTTTTCAATGTTTGTCACTTCTTTTGACGTTTTCAACACTTAACACTAACTTATTAACTTTAGTTTTACAGTTATTTTTGGAATTTATGGTCAATAAACCTCATTTATAGGAAATTATACCTAATTTTTGAGTTAGAAAAGCAGAAATTAGGAATTATTGAGACTAAAATTAAAGGAATGGATGTTGATGATAATCACAGACTGGAATATGTCAACTTTTACTCTCAATACTATTTCAAAACCAAAATTAAAATTGAATAAGACGCCCCAAAATTAATGAAAGTAGAGATTTGTACTTGCCAAAGAGCGTTGGAATCAATCAAGTTACAATTGGGTAGTTTAAAAGAACATTAATGTGAATTTTTGTTCATTTTTGTTCAACAGTTTGTTACAAGCATAGTTTTTTGAACACCAAATTTAGGGGGGCAGCTGCGAGGGGGGGGGGGCAAGGCCCTAAAGTGTGCCCCCGTAGATCCTCCCCTGGAGCAGTTCCCCTTCAAGGTTCACTCAGCAATACTAAAGTCATGACACAAAAAGCCAAATACTGTCATTTCTCACATATCACTAGAGCCATTTTTCTGCAGAACGAGTACTTTCAGTGGATTTAACTAATTCTTCTGTACTTCTACTTTAGTATGATTTTGAATGCACACGTTCTACTTACAGTGGAGTATCTTTACATTGTTTCTTTGGTACTTTTACTTTAATAAAGGACATACAGTAAGTACTTCTTCCACAAAGTGTTTGACATAAATAAGATAACAGACAGCATCAGTAGTTCAGTTTCATATTTGTTGATGTTTCCAATGGCATAATTTATTAATTAATTACTTTACTACTAGATAGAATGATAGATAGATAGATAGATAGATAGATAGATAGATAGATAGATAGATAGATAGATAGATAGATAGATAGATAGATAGATAGATAGATAGATAGATAGATAGATAGATAGATAGATAGATAGATAGATAGATAGATAGATAGATAGATAGATAGATAGATAGATAGATAGATAGATAGATAGATAGATAGATAGATAGATAGATAGATAGATAGATAGATAGATAGATAGATAGATGGATAGATGGAGATAGATAGATAGATAGATAGATAGATAGATAGATAGATAGATAGATAGATAGATGGATGGATGGATACACACAAACATGAGAAACATACACACACACACACAAGAAACACACACACACAACACACACATACACACACACACACACAAACACAAGAAACACACACACACACAAACACACACACACACAAACACGAGAAACACACACACACACAAACACCACACAAACACAAGAAACACACACACAACACACACATACACACAAGAAACACACACAAACACAAGAAACACACACACACACAAGAAACACACACACACAACACACACATACACACACACAAACACACACACACACAAACACGAGAAACACACACACACACACCACACAAACACAAGAAACACACACACACAAACACAAGAAACACACACACAACACACAACACACATACACACAAGAAACACACACACACACAAACACAAGAAACACACACACACACACACAAGAAACACACACACACACACACACAAACCCGAGAAACACACACAAAAAGTTAAGGTAAGTTAAGCAGAACCATTCCATTTGACTGCCATTAAAACTGACAAGAATAAACCTTATCAGACAATAATTATATATATTAATACATATATATTAATTATATAGTTATAGGATTAATTATACAGTTGTATGATTTTCGAGTAGTGTTAATGCCTGCAGACTTTCCAGTAGAGTAGAGTCAGTCATGATAAGATCTCAGGAAATATTTAATCAGCTGTTTGGTTTTGCATTTCTAATATTAATTTAATCAGCTTCATCACGGTGTGATGAGTCTCCCCGTCGCCTCGCTCAGGCGTGACCAGGGTGGCTCGCTCAAAAACTACACACACACACACACACACACACACACACACACAAACACGAGAAATACACAAACACACCCACACACACACCACACAAACACAAGAAACACACACACACACATACACACCACACAAACACAAGAAACACACACACAAACACGAGAAACACACACACACACACAAACACAAGAAAAACTCACACACACACACAAACACAAGAAACACGCCGAGACACACTCGCACTGAGACACACCGAGACACACACACACCGAGACACACACACACCGAGACACACACACACCGAGACACAGACACACCGAGACACACACACACCGAGACACAGACACACCGAGACACAGACACACCGAGACACACACACACCGAGACTCATTCGCACAGACACACCGAGACACACCGAGACACACCGAGACACACACACACCGAGACACACACACACCGAGACTCATTCGCACAGACACACCGAGACACACTCGCACAGACACACCGAGACACACACTCGCACAGACACACCGAGACACACAGACACACCGAGACACACACACACCGAGACACACTTGCACAGACACACCAAGACACACTCGCACAGACACACCGAGACACAGACACACCGAGACACACACACACACACACACATCATATATGTGAAAGTAGACTGGAAGGAAAGAAAGAAATTGAAGTGTGCAAAGTCTCGATGTCATAAAAACTTAATACTGTGCAGCACTGTTATCTGAAATAGGAAAGTTCTGTTTTAAAACACTAATTACTGTAACCATAAAGAAAACACTGATGTGTGTCTCAAATTGCGTACTTCAGTACTTGGCAACCGGTCACGTGACACATAAATTAAGCGTTTTTTACAGTTAAATTTAGCTGACAAAAGGCAACTGTGAGCCAGGTACAGAGAGCCGTGAGGTCACTGTCTATTTAGGGGCCTTTTGTAGTTTAGCCGACAAACGGTTAGCCTAATGCAGCGACCGCAATTCCTTTCAGACACCAAAACGACAAGTTATTATTAGGAAAAAAGTTATTATTAGGAAAAAAAGAGGTAATTTGGATCAAAACACTTCCCAAACACCCGTTTCCTGGGTTAAAGTCCTGTGAAGTGTTTTCCCCAGGACACGAACTCCGCTCCCATCTGAATGATTTGAAAGATGCTATACTCACATACAAAAATACGCATTGTGGCTTCACCTAAATCAAAATAAAATGCAAACAACAGTGTCTTGAAAACTGGAGAATAACACACGACACAAAATCCAACAAAGAAAATGTGGACTGAGAAAGAAACAACAGAAAAAGACAAACATGAATACCGTCGTTATCAGGCGAAAACCTCCCATCTCCACAACTATTGCTTTTCCAGAAATGAAAAAAAAGGCTAATTTGAAAACATAATACTGAGATATTTACCTTTGACAACGTCCCACAAACGGATATAAAGGGTTACCAAATAAAAACAATGAAATCTGAATTTGTCAAACCTCCATAACGATGCACTTTCCTTTCATATTCAGGTCATTGATTCTCCTCAACTGGAAGTCAAGCCAACCGCCTACTCGTATAAACTGGGTGCGTGACTTAATGAGTTGCATCCATAGTCGCATCCATCTTGAAAATATAAGATATCTGAGAGAAATTCATTCAATAACCCATTCATTTCTTACTTCTCTTCTATCTATCTATCTATCTATGCCAATGGGATCTCTCCCACCCTGCCATCACTGTCCTAACCCTCATGTTGTCCTCGGGTCAAATTTGACCAATTTTCAGTTTTTTCATCACATAAAATGGGCCTTTGAAATAAGCTGAAAATGTCAACATTAGAAATATCAAATAACTTTGGAAAAAACATCAAAAAAAGCTCCCACAACACTGAAAAAGTGACAAAAATGTCAGAAAAAGCGATAACTTTTTTTCATGGCTCATTTGAAGACAACACAAGGGTTAATTAGCCCCATCTGATACCTTAGAGACAAACACCCCTTATTTAGTTGTGTTATGTCAATTTTAATGTATCATGTTACTTATTCTCTGTATACTTGTTATAATTAATTGTTATAGTGACATCATAATCACAGGTTGTCGCTATTGACTAATTACAACTGCCATAGAGGATGTGATTGTTGTTCATTATGTAGCTATGTGCTATCTGTATTTTTATCTGTTTGTTATTACGGGGTCTACTACCAAAAATAAACTTATATATATGTATAAAAAAGACGAAACATGAAAATACACAGTTGTTGTTTTTGTGTTGAGTCAACAACAAGCCTTCATTTATCCTGCACATGCAGCCGGAGAGAGCGTTGCTGCAGGCTGCAGAAGAACAGTGAGATGGATCTAATGTACAGCGTAATGTTTGGCCTGAGGAGCGCACAACGAAGCTGCTGTGTCCTATTTGCTGCGATGTTGAGCTCATTTTACACAGCAGTTCATTCTGTCTGCCCAGTGGGATCTTAGCCACAAGCTGAAATACAGTACAATCTCTCTGTTTTTTTATCAGACGGAGTAATAGCCTGTCTGATGTGTCTCACACACACACTTTATTGTGGAGCTACAGAGGTAATATGAGTCCGGTGTGTAAGCTTGTAGAGGGAATATAGGATGTAACAGTCAACCGGTTCTCACTCCGAACTCGTAAAATACAGACGTTTGGACAGTGGCTGTCAGCGTCTGAAGCAACGAAAAAAGCCCCCTTCAGTGGGTTTGTGTAACGCAATGTTTCCCAAACTTAGGGTCGGGACCCAAAATGGGTCGCAGACCTGTTTTATTGGGTCGCCAATTGGCAGAGTAAAATGAGAATCTGGCTTTTTGACTCTAGCGTACCTGAAAAACTAATACAGAAACAGACTAAATGCTCAGAATGACCTCAGAATGACCTCAGCATGACCTCAGCATGACCTCAGCATGACCTCAGAATGGCCTCAGCATGACCTCAGCATGACCTCAGCATGACCTCAGAATGACCTCAGCATGACCTCAGCATGACCTCAGCATGACCTCAGAATGGCACTTTCAAAAACCGAACCTAGAGTAGATCAGCTGGTTGAGATCTTCAACCAGACACGTACATCTCATTAAATTCAAGTCAGCATTATTAAAACATGTTGGTGTGGGTCCTGAGGGACGATGGGAGGGGACGGAGACACAGAGAGGACAATAGAGACCTTTTCTGTTTTTGATTACTTTTATAATGGAATAAATACACTTCATATACATTAAATTCATGGTTTGTTCCGTCTTTTGTCCACAGTTTAAAAATGTAGATGTTACAATGATTCATGGTGTATTTTTGTAAATTTGGGTCCCGGGGAGACACCAAGTTTCTCTTTTGGGTCTTGAGCTGAACAAGATTGGGAACCACTGGTGTAACGTACTGGGAGAGCAGCAGCTACAGTAGTGTGGAACGGTAGAAGTTCCCACAGGGAGGTTGGTTGGGGGGATAGATGGGTCAAACACAGGACTTTCACCCAGCAGACCGGGGTTCTTCTCCTGCGTGGCACCTTTCCTAAAGTCGCTTTCTTCATTAACCGTTCTTTCTGCCCACCCACGACTTTTTCCTTAACATAACTGTTAGAGCTATTCATTATTTTGTTATATATATATAATAGTTAATTATTTGATTTATCTAATTTCAGTTTTGCTTGAATTATACAGCTACATAAATTTGTTTACCATTAGTATTTTATTTTGGTTAGTTTTAGTGCTTTTGTTTTGAAGGTACCAGGCAGCCTTAGCCACCAGGTGTAGTCTACAAATAGAGGTGAACAGGTATGTGGGAGGTAGACACCGGGAGGGCTGATGGTTTTTTACCAGAGACAGAGACACAGAGACACAGAGACACAGAGACACAGAGACAGAGACACAGAGTTACAGAGTCACAGAGACAGAGACACAGACACAGACACAGAGACAGAGACAGAGTCACAGAGACAGAGACAGAGACAGAGACAGAGACAGAGACAGAGACAGAGTCACAGAGACAGAGACAGAGACAGAGACACAGACACAGAGACAGAGTCACAGAGACAGAGACAGAGACAGAGACAGAGTCACAGAGACAGAGACAGAGACAGAGACACAGACACAGAGACAGAGACAGAGACACAGACACAGAGACAGAGACAGAGACACAGAGACAGAGACAGAGACAGAGACACAGAGTTACAGAGTCACAGAGACAGAGACAGAGACAGAGACAGAGACAGAGTCACAGAGACAGAGACAGAGACAGAGACACAGACACAGAGACAGAGACAGAGACACAGAGACAGAGACAGAGTTACAGAGTCACAGAGACAGAGACAGAGACACAGACACAGACACAGAGACAGAGACAGAGACACAGAGACAGAGACAGAGTCACAGAGCCTAGAGACGCCATTGATCCTTCTCGTGAAATGTTTGTATGCCGAGTAAATGGATTAATAAACCTCCCAGAATGCATCTCTGCCTGCACGATCCGTTTCAATTTCTGCGTAAGATCCTCCTTCCTGCCTCAGAGGCTGTTGAACATTGAGTTTTCAGTTTGTTTTGTTCGTTCGAAGACACCCGCCACTACAATAACTGCCAAAGGGCGCCAGTAGTCCTGCCTGCACGATCCATTCTACCTGCACGATCCGTTCTACCTGCACGATCCGTCCTGCCTGCACGATCCGTCCTGCCTGCACGATCCGTTCTACCTGCACGATCCGTCCTGCCTGCACGATCCGTTCTGCCTGCACGATCCTACCTGCACGATCCGTCCTGCCTGCACGATCCGTCCTGCCTGCACGATCCGTCCTACCTGCACGATCCGTCCTGCCTGCACGATCCGTCCTACCTGCACGATCCGTCCTGCCTGCACGATCCGTTCTGCGCATGTGCAATATGTTCGCGCATGCGCAGATGATAATCATGATGTACGAGGATTTACGGCACTGCACGATCTGTTCCACAGTAGCGGTCTGCTGTTAGCCTCCACCGGAAAGCTAACAACGTTAGTTTAGCTAACAGCTAATTTGGCTAACCGCTAGCTGACAGCTTGATTCAGCCTAAAATAACGTTACTCAAACTAAACAGCGGGAAAAGCAGCTCCAGCTAAATTAAGACTTTACAGTAACAATAAAGACAAGTATTGAGTGGTTGTGTTTTAAATGAGCACAAGTAAAGTAAAACTGACATAACAGCTGTTTATATTTAAACGGTTATTTTAACTTTTGAGGGTCTTTTACATGCTGTCTCAGCTAAATGTTAGCCGAATTAGCTGTTAGCTAAACTAACGTTAGCTTTCCGGTGGAGGCGAACGGACTTTCTTTGTCTATGGGAACAGGTCGTGCAGTGTCGTAAATCCGCGTTCATCATGACATCAACTGCGTATGCGCGAACATATTGCACACGCGCAGAACGAATCGTGCAGGAGGACGGATCGTGTACCGACAGTCCCGACCAAGCGCGTTCAGATAAGATGCTAAAGGAGACGTTTAGCGTCAATAACAACGATAAAGACACCTGACCAAGCGTCCATATTTCACAAGATGGGAGTGAAAATCTGTTGCAACAGTTTCAGCTTTGGAGCAATAGGTATGAGACACGAGGGAATTCTTTAAAACTTTACCCGAGAACATGCCCGTCTGAAAAGGGGACGAATATTTCACGTGCAGTAAAATCATGGAACGAGCTTCCAGAAGAAGTTGTGCATTCCCCTTTAATTCATTATTGTAAATAGGCTGAATGCATTTTGCCTGTCAACATATGTAATGTATAATTATATCATGAAATGAATGTGTTTTATGAAATATTTTGTTAAAATGTGAATACATTTATTTGTTTTGTGTTGCTTGCGTCTGCAATAGAGGACTTTATTTACTGTACCAGAATGATTTTCAATATATTTCAAAACATTTTGATCTAACAGTTTGCTTGTCTGGAAACAGCAGGAGGAGATGACGGATGTGTTATTATTGCACTTCTCTGTGTTGGTTGCATATCAGGTGTTTCTACGAGACTGTCGCCCCCCCGAAAAAAACGGCCACATAAGTCATTTATGGGCGTAGTAATTATGGAGCAAAGTATAAAAGCGTCAAGTTCCTCATAATTGGTAGGCTGGGTTAGTGGATGGGTCCTTCATATGAAGATACAGGGTGTGTGTTCCTACCCTGTAATATAACCCACAGTTAGGGAGCCTAACTATAGGCTACGTCATTTAGTTTCATATTAGTCACTTTACACAAGACAGCCAAATCCCTAACACTATAATAATAATAATACACATGTTATTTGCATAATGTGTATACAAACCCTTTATCTTTCTTAATATTTTATATATGTACAGTATATAGTTGCTCTCAGGAACTGTGCACCACGTTCCCCCTCTCTCTTTTCTTTTCTTCCCCTCCACTACTTACATTTTATATTTTTATTTTCCATGTTGACACTGTTGGGGTTGCTTCAATCTCGTTGCACAGGTACTGCACTTGTGTATCATGACAATAAAGGCTTTCTGTTCTATTCTATTCACTTCTCCAGCAACAAATGAGAATCATCCTCCACGAGGAGAGTCAAACCAACGAGGGAGAGTTCAGCTCATTCCTCCTTTCACTGGGTTGTGCTCAGGTTTACTGCAGAGTTGGAACACGCGATGAGTGACGGTACGCGATAAGAGACGGTGGGCGATCGTCAAAGAACGCGTGGAGCTTTAGGAGTCAGTGAAATGCTACAAGAAATCCCAAAGGCACAGCAGCACGCCACCTTCAGCTGGAGATAAACAAAGAGGTACCGCATCTCGCTAATCCTCTGAAGAGGGAGTCAGTCACTGGAAACCTGCAAACCAAGAGGATCAAAACACGGCAAAGGCCACGGAGGAGGGGGGGGAGGATTAAAATGTGATGATAGCAACAATAATATGATGTTTGGCAGCAAAGCAGAGGGAGCGATTTAGATCTTAGCTTGGATGCAACGCAGTCAGATTATCAATTTGAGGGAGGTGACTGGCAGGGATTAAACAGCTGCTGTTAATTGGGAGTAAAAGCAAAGTGGGGAAGATTATGCAAAGTTGTTATTATGATGCAAAATAGTGACGTGGAGAGTTTAAAATTGGAGCAGAAGGTCTAGTATCAGGATGTCAATTAAAACATGTTTCTTTGTTTGTATTGTTATACTTATTGTTGTCGTTGTTATTGATGTTTCCGCCAATTCAAATTAGAATTTCTTCTCTCTTTTGCCTGTTGAGTAGCTGGCAGAGGAGGCAGAGCAAGGGAGCTTTTGGCTCTGGCTCCGTAGAAAGGACAAGGCTTGGGGGAAAGACGGATCCTAGGGCTGGCTGCAGGGGGTGGCAGGGGGGCGTCCTGGCTGCAGGGGGTGGGAGGGGGGCGTCCTGGCTGCAGGGGGTGGCAGGGGGGCGTCCTGGCTGCAGGGGGGGTGACAGGGGGGCGTCCTGGCTGCAGGGGGTGACAGGGGGCGTCCTGGCTGCAGGGGGTGACAGGGAGATGTCCCGTCCCTGCCGCTGCTCCACCACCCGGAGGTGTTCCGGGACTAAAGGTGCCCTGCCACACGTATTTCATTACTTTGTGGTAATGTCTGAAGTTCTACAATGGACTCTGTAACATTGTGGAATCAACACCTTGGTTACCTTGGTTACATTGTTTCAAGCCATTCTAGCGTGGTATAGAAAGCCTGCAGGAAGACTCAGCTCCATCTATGTCAGCACTCATTAATATTCAACCAGCTAAGCTACTTGACTCTGACTCTGATGGCTAACAGCTAGCCAATGAGAGCATGGCTTTCAGCATCTATTACCCATCTATTACACTGGGCGGGCTCCTGAATAGTAATGAGCTCAGGCAGCATGACATCAGACTGACCAGCTGTTGTGATTGGTCTGATTTCTCTTCTTATTTCTTTCCAGTGGCTAGAGCTGACAGAGGAGGTAGCAGTTCATCTACACATTCACTACATAACACACATATGGACCTGACATATTTCAAAAAATGCAAGTAAAAACGGTTTTGTGCGACAGGGCACCTTTAAAGGAGCAAAACATCCGGCTGACGACCCTGCAGCTGGACCAAAAGGCGCTGACAGAACTGCATTGCAGGTGGTCTCACCCATGCTGCTCATGTACATTGAACTAACGATTAAAACCCAAAACTTATTACTATTCTTTTAAATATTCTACTCAATGTGTTCTGTATGCTTTTATACACATTTTCTCCAAATTTAACCTGTCATATTAAGTGTCTTTGAAAAAAAACGTTGGATTCTCGAATGGGAATTAATTCAACTTCTGTGGGTTTGGCTGCACAGCATGTTCTTTAATTTAACTACAACACAGCAAATGCATACATGAAATCAAACATATATAAATTGCAAATGTATTGTATATTACTATATTTTTTTGTTTTATTCATTATAATTTAGGCATGTTAGGTTCATTTTGCAAGTGTTGCATGACAACAGAAGCTCAGTTTGTCTCCTGCTGCTGCAGAAACAACACAGCTGGAGTCCTTTCTAACCTACGTTTTGTGTGTCCTTTAATGTTTAATAAATGTGTATATGTGTTCTAACAAAGCATATGACATGCAGCATTCAGAACTGATACATGCACCACACAGAAATGCGGTACATATGTCTATGTGTGGCCGGTGCAGAATTGATAAGATTATGATTGTTGTAAGATTCAGATTTATGTTATTTAGATAACCGCTATGTACTTTACTTATTTGCTCCTAACACACTCATCATATGAAACAAATATTTTTGCAAACAACAAGAGCAACGACCCCTAAAAACCTAATGTATATTTTCCTGTTTGTTTGACTTCAAGATTTTCAATTTGGGTCTCAACTTGTTTCTAATTGAATCATGTTGGATTCCCACTATATATGTATGTATGTAAATACAAGTGTTTTATGCTTATTTACTTATGCTTTTGTCACACGTGTTTGCACCAAAGTGCTATATGAATGAAATAAACTTGAATTGATAATCGTAGGGAACCCAACATGCAAAGCCCCCCTGAGGGTGCACTGTTCCTTTTTTCGATTTAATATCTCTTAAATGTGTCATTGTTCACAAATCAAATCCACAGACTCATGCCACTGTACCATGGCTAAAAACGGAGTGACTTTGTATCAGTGGTGCTGAATCTCAGCCCGAACCAAAAGCTCTTCCTCTCCTCATGATGTCACAGTCTGACCAGCCGCTCGCCTCCTAAAGCACCTCCCGCAGCAGAGCCGCGCTCTCAATCCTCCCTGAGCATTTGTGCTTCAGACAGGGAGAAGATAGAAAGAAGCAGCAGAGGAGGAGGAGAGGGAAAACAAAAAGAAGAAGGGGGAATCTGTGGAATGGCACCGGTGCATGGGACCTGCAGCGGAAATATGGAGCGGTCCGAGTGCAATCTGAAGGGAAAGTCCAAGAGGAAGAGGAGGAGGAGGTGTAAAGGCAAAGGTTAGTGCAGCGGGCAAAGTGTACGTGACTGTGACACTGACATAATACCAAAATTCATATTAATGTGGGGGGTTTACAGGGACTTTATTGTGTCAGGGGAGGGAGTTTTGAGCAAAATAGAAATTTTCAACATCAAACACTTCATTTTCTGCATTCTGGTGAATGTTTTTCCAACAATTTGCATCCATATATGCTGCAAACATCTTTATTTATGTAAAGGAAATTGTAATAGGTTATTGGAGGGCGGCGGGGGTTGTTGGCGTGGCCAGTTTAGGATTACGCCTATTTCTACAGGTTTTATGTCTCACTTGTGTATTAAGAGACTTTATTTTAGTACTTTGTGGCTTGTTCTTTTCATTCTAGTATATTAATATTATGTAGGCTTATAGTTGAGCTTTGATATACATATGATTGCATTACATTAACTTAACAATAAGAGCATTCAAGAAGACCTGAGGGTCATCAAGCTACAGTTCTTATCTGGAGTGCGAGTCAAAGATCCCTACATCCTCAATATTATAGCCAGTTAAGTTTGTTTAAAGTGACACAATTATACTTTGTGTTTTGGAGGCAGACACAATTTATAGATCCAATGCAATTTCATGTATTGTGTCAAATCATAGCAGGAGCAATTACAAGACACTTTAGAGATAGAGTAGGTCTAGACCACGCTCTATGATTTACAAAGACCCAACAATCCACTTGTTTTGGTGGAACATGTGTACGTTCAAAAGTTGTTTAAGTCAAACAACAGAAAACTCAGATTGGACAGATAGTCTAGCTAGCTGTCTGGGTTTACCCTGCAGAGATCTGAGGACCAGGTAACCATAGTCCTCAGAAATCCACCGGAGGTTAGAACACCGACACAAAGAAAGAGGAAAGTGACGGACATCCGTCTGAAATTAGTTAACGAATTGTGTTGCAACAAAGCAATCCCAGTTGTTGAACATTGTGTCAATGTTGTAGTCTACATAAATACTGACATTTGCACCATAAAGTGATGAAGAAAAGGCACAAATTGTCTCAAAATAGTTCTGACGCTCAAAATGTTATAAGGGACGACCCTCCAGAGCCACCGGTTATAATGTGTCCCCCCCCCCCAATGTTAAAACAAAACCCACGCCCTTGAAGCAACTGATCTATTCATCCTAAAAATGACCAACATATTAAATGACGATGAATGTAGTTGTTAGCGGTGTGAAAGGGTGACTATTGTGTGAGAATGTGTGCGTGTATTTGGTCACCTGCGTGTGTGTTATATGAAACAGAGTTTCAGTGTCTCGTGAAGCGCTGTCTGTTTCCCTCTCTGTTTCCTCTGTATCATGTATGTGTGTGAATGCAATGTCTCATCATGAGCCCTGGTTAATCATAATTACAGTCGTCTGGGCAACAGGTCAATCTTTTAGGATTAAACTGGCATTGTTCTCCACATGCTAATCCGCAGTAAACGCTGCAGATTACTCCGTGATGGCTTTTGTATTACGTCCAATGGTTATTCAAAGTGCGCTAAGCCTATTCCACTTTCATTGATGACCCATTGGCCTTTTTTGTACATCAGCGCTGGAGTGAAAGTGTGTCCTCCTCAAATCCCACTATTTTAGGGCCAGAATGCACTCAGCTAATGCTTCCAACAATCAGATGTACTTTCATGCCAGCTGCCTCAGCAGAAGGTGGCATCTTTTTCCTCAAATGGCAGACGTCTCTGTTAACAAAAGAGAATGCACAGCAGCGGGAAACTCATGTTGTGTGATTGCTGCACTCCCTCTTCATCCAACGGTTATTCAACAATGTTTGAATTTTCTCTGCTTGAATCCCACCTCTCTGATGTGACGTCTCCTGGACGCGGAAGTCATTGTGGCCCTCGTTTGTCGCAAAGCTCTTATTCTGCCCCGAGGAGCGAGGATTGAGACGGGATCTCTGCGAAGCAAGAGATGCATCTCACTTCCGTTAAATTGCATCCACGTTTCCTTCACTTGCTTCGCTTCCTCACGACGCAAGGAAATCATGCGAGGAGAAAGGAAATAAGGAAATCCTTTTCTTCTGAAGCGTCACATGAATTTGTCAGCTGCACGGCTTCCGGGGAGGCTGCTCTCTTGTATCCTCGCTCCTAGCTCCTCAGAGATCCCTCCTCATTCCTCACTCCTCGGGGCAGAATAAGAGCTTTGAGACGGCCTTTTGCGAAGGAGGGCCAGAAAAGGCTACCTTTATATGAAAAGAGTTAGCGTTTCTCAGCCGTGTTAGTATAGACCACTGCATTTAATCACATATCTATATTTGGTATACATGTTTATGTTGGCATGACATTTTAAGTTCTGATATTATTTAAGTTCAGACAACAGTTTGAATAGGGTATTGTAGATGGACTATGCTAAGGTCATGTTTCTATTTCCTATTATTCCGTTATAAAGTGCTGGAATACAAGTATAGTTGAAGTTAAGTTTTGACTGTGTGCCGGGAAGTATGTAAATTGGATGAGAATTACCTGTGATAATTTAATTAATAAATAAATAAATAAACCCTTGTTCTTTCCTGACTTCTGAGTGAGTCGACATTGGGTCTTCACAACAGTCTTATTTAAGTGGAACACAAGCCAAAAACAAAAAGACACCTTGCAGACTATATTGTCTAGGAGCATGGACAACAGTCACCACAACTTCAGTCTTCAGTGAAACACCTAAACATCATTAAAAGATTGTTCGTTTTATTCTACTTGCACACAATATTTCACCTCTGCATTTGGTTCATTTGTCCACGTTTCGGTCCCAGGGTAGTCTGGTTGACACCAGAACCTTGTCAGTTGTAACTGAGTGTGGGTCCGGGGAACGTTAACTCACAGCTCATTTCCAAAGGAACCAACGGACACCGTTCAAACGGTTCTTCAACCAATCAGACCAACGATCCGTGAAACGTAGCGGCGACTTTGGTGGCCGTCATGTTGGATGTAAACAAAAAGTTGCTTGCTCGGTTGTGATTTGTGCCTCGATTTGGGAAAATTGGAAGTGGGTTTGAATGGGCTCTTGGTCAGACTGACTTGCAGAGCAAATCTCATATTTGCCAGAAGCTCGTCAGTTTTCCCAGGCTAGTCCCAGTGACCTTTCTCAAGCATGTTCCATCTTTTTGAATTGGATCTTCAGGGGATTTAATTCCTTGCACTAGAAGGGAGATCAAGCAAGTGGTGTGCGTGTTGCTTTTATCTCAAACAAGAAAACTGCATCACAGCCAACATCTGGAGAGAAATAAGACAGACAGCCCGACTGACCAAATTTATTATTTTCACGTCGTCGTCTGACAAAATCAACATGAATCCAGGTCAATGTCTTTGGCTATGTTGACATTTAAAATGAGTGATTCACAGAGAGGTCATTTGAACTGAACTGGCACACACCCCGTGGCTTATTTCATTGTTTTGGAAAAGCTCTGAAACATCAAGCTGGCATTTTAAGATTTGTACCAATTTCAGCCAAGATCGAGCATCACTAAATGGCAGAGTGATGGTTCTGTCTGAACACTGTCACTAACTCCTGATAAATGAATGAGAATGAATTGTCTTCACAGAGCATTATTATTCATCTGACGGTCACAGTTAATCCAGTTAGCATGGCAATAGCTCCACTCAATTGAGCCAATCAAATCGATTGTTTACCGTGTGCAGACAGTTTGTTGGAGAGAACAATAGTAAGAGAAATGACAGCATGGGGAGAAACTGACCTGCTACTTTCTGGCTACAGACTGTGTCGGAGACTGTTTTCTGCTTGGTCTAACCAAAACTACACAGCTTGACCATGTTTGGATCAACGTGCAGCTGTCAGAGTCAGCTGTTTCCACCGTGAACAGTATTAAAACTAAGTACAGCTTATTTATTTTTAATTTTTTAATTTTTTAATTTTTTAATTTTTTAATTTTAATTTTAATTTTAATTTTAATTTTAATTTTAATTTTAATTTTAATTTTAATTTGTATTTGTATTTGTATTACATTTTTATTACATTTCTTTATATTTTATATATTTTTATTTATTTAATTTTTTAATGTATTTATTTATATATTTATTTAGTTATTTATTTATAAGGACAGCACACATTCATCAACATTTCTGTAAATGTGCCAATGTTAACCAGCCAGCAAATTTTCAACTGTAGTCCAAGTAGAAGTCCTTTTGTTTCGAGCCGTTTCCCCCTTCTTCCCCTCTTTATCCTCAGCTAAGTTAACCCCGTCCTGACTCCAGAACATTCTTAATAAACTATATTTTAGGTAGCAAGACACTAAACTAAACAAGTAACGTACATCAGGGTTGAATTTGGTTGAAAGTTTTCTGGTGGTCTATGTTAAATAAAACTGTTGTTTGAAATAAAGTCATAGAAGTGTGTGTCTGCTACTTAGGAAATAGAAAACAAAACTAAAATTGTGTAGATAAAAAGAGTGAGCAATATTGTTTTGCCAACTAAACTCTCTCTCTGTTAGGAATTAGTGGACAAAGTCCATTGAGTACATAATGAAATTATTTTGTTAATAAGGATTTATCTCTTTGTACAGATGACAGGATGAAGTTGTTGCCATTTGGCCGTAAAATCCCCTTCTGCGTGGCTTTTCAGTCCAAATTTAACAGTCATTAACTGGTATTTGTTGGCTGTAAAATCCAGTCAGAGAAAACATTTGATTGTCTCGCTTTCAGTGCGGATTACAATTCTCCAACATGGAGCAAACATCTGCTCTCCGAGACGGGCCTGTCTGTGTTTTTTTCCTGATGACATGTCATGCGTTTGGACATGTCAGTATATTGGATGCATTTTGGATAAGTGAGCTCCATCGTGCAGTCAAACTCAGTGGGGCATGTCAGTGTGCAATTTCACTGATGGATTCTGCAATCTCCACACTTCTCTTGGGCTCTGGCTCCATGAAACCATTAGCAATATGGTTTGTGTGCCCATTTAACTTAATTGCAGGGATGCTGAGCGGGTAAAGTGCGACACTAACTCTGCAAGGGTTAGGGGTCCTGTTTCTTCTGCAGCTCAGTGTGAGGGGAGCTGTTGCTGCCAGAGTTTGAGTTTTGATCCCCACTGGGGCTGAATATGCTACATATCGTTACATTCGTTGCATGTCAAACCTGTAAGTGACACTGTAATGAGAAGCTCAAGCCCACGTTAGCCAATCAGAATCCCCAAAATAGCCAAATGAAAATATAAATATAGGTTGCACTTTTGGCGCAGGTGCAAATTCTGGCGCGTGCTGTGACGTCGGCGGCCCAAACCTCCGTTTTTAGACGTGCAAACCAAGTTTTCCAAAAACTCTCCACTCTGGCCGGAGTTTTTAGAAAGATTCGTTTTCAAATGCAAATTCTCTGTTTGCGTGTAAACGAAAGGTACAAACGAAAGGAGATGTCTCCTTTTTACAAATTAACCATGTTCATGTCAAGGGGGTATTCATCAGGACACAGACGGTGTGACTGAAAGAAATGAGGATAGAATTTGGGTATTTTTTGTTGCAGCTTTAAATAGGCACATTTACAGAAAATACAGTTTGGAATAATCTTCAATTAAAGACATACGACGCTGTGAGCAGGGTTTGAACCTGCGCGGGGAACCCCCATTGGATTTCAAGTCCAACGCCTTAACCACTCGGCCATCACAGCTGTGTTAAAACTGCAAGGTCTCTACAGTCTTGCATGACAGAGGACAACATTGTCAAAGACCAAATGAGACACAAACCAGGTCATGTGAACTCTCTCCTCCCTGTGGGCCAGTCAGCCAAAGAACAACGACTTGAATGGCCAGTGTTCACATGAGAGACACACAAGTGGGCCAATCATGTGATGTCTCTCCTCTCTACGGGACGATCAACAACAACAAGAAAGCTTTCAACCGGCGTGCAGCGCATGCAGCCCTGCCCCTTACAAACAGACCAGCCCGCCGGTGGGCAATCCTCTTCCTCAGGATTTGGATTCCTTCTATCAAAACCAAGTTCTTTCTCCTAAACTTTACTCATTTTGGTGACGAAATTGAACTGTCATAGCTGCATGACACTCACTTAGCAACAGGTTACTGAGCTCTGTAGCCGGTGTTGCACCAAAAGCTGTGTTCTGGCTCTGTGATGACTGAAAATAAGAAAATATGTGTCCACATTGGTGTGAAGAGATGACATAACCACTCCAAACAATATTTTGAAGTTTGACTCCTTTCTAAAGCAGTTAAAGTGAGGTCACACTGAGTATGCCCTCACTTGCCCAATGTGCTGGTCCATTAAATATTGAGTTAGTTATTTCTTTTCTTTACAGTAGAATATGATTATTTTTAGGTAGGTTATTACAAATGTAACTCATGCATGCAGTAACTAATAAATAGAAACATTTCAGAGAAAATGTACCTTAATATATTAAGGTAGGCTCTTCTTTGCTCTCCATTGTCTACCACGTACGGGCATACGATGTGCAACAGCGCCCTCTGCGGTCACAGGTCACAGCTTACGGTGCAACACCAGAACCCTAAACCCATTCATAAGAATGTGTTGAATATTGTGCACTTGACACTGAAACAGAAACCCTCTTCCTATGTAAATCTGCACACATATTGATGCTAAGCTTCCTCTTTCTTTTACCAATGACTGCTGATTGTCCCTGATCAGGCGTTTGTGGCAGCAGATTGAAAACTTTGTGGCTCTACCCAGAACTTGATTTCCTAAACAAAATCTGAAAGAAGGAAAAACCACAAGGACCCATGCAATCCACAATTAGTGACAAAATGAAACCCAATCTTTCAAAGTGATAAAGAGGCAGTAAAGCAGCAGGCGAGGGCATTACAAGTTGAAACGAGGCCATTGTCAGCAGTCGACAGCCTGCCATAGATTACTGCTGTCACTGTTATTATCTCGCGCTGCAATTTCATTGCACATTGCCTTATGTTTCAGGCAATAATTTCATCTCTCATTTCCAAATAATGACCATCAGTCTGTTGATTTGAAAGCAGGCGTTAGTACATTTGTTGCTTGAGAGGGATTTGATAGTTTCTGCACTAAACTGAATTAGATGTTAACTTTAAAAAAAAAAAAGCTTTGTATTATGTTCTCACTGCGCAGGAAAGAAAATTATACTTTATATAGATCTGCAGTTAAATCCAAAACACTCAAGAGCAACAATTAAATAAGACAGTAAATAATAAAAGCAGCATGCAAATGATGCATACATGTGGGTGAATGAAGGATTTTCAAGCGTTTCCAATGAGCGCATTTTGTTAATCGTCTCTGAACCATCAACCTCCTGCAGCATGTCTTGTTTTCTTATGCAGATCCATTTCTATACTTATAAGATTATTAAAGTCCCAAATCTGGAGGACTGGAGGAGCCTCGCTTTTTGCTCTTAACTTGTGCATGTTGTGTCTTGATTATGAAACAAAGGGTTTGACCAAAGATCCCCTAACAAACAAGTGTTTTCATGGTATTTCTATTATTATGCATTTTAAATATGCACAACGCTGTGAGCAGAGTTTGAACCTGCAAGGGAGACCCCTTTGTCCTTTTTGATTCCCAATCAGGAAAAGGTGAGACCAAATCTGACGAGGACATGATTTGGGTATCTTTTTATTGCATCAGGTATGCATAGCTTAGTCAACTTTTTTTTCTTAAAGTTAACATCTAATTCAGTTTAGTGCAGAAACTATCAAATCTCATTTTAGAAGAATCATCATGGACTGATCTTTGATTAAAGATGGAGACCGCTGTGAGCAGGGTTTGAACCTGCGCGGGGAGACCCCATCGGATTTCAAGTCCAACGCCTTAACCACTCGGCCATCACAGCTGTTTACACAGAAGCCGGATGACAAGAAACCATTGACTGTAAAATTAATGGACAGAGCATCCACTTTGATGAAGTCCTGCAATATAGCAGAATAATGTATAGGTCATACTCACTTATATAACGATCTGCTGTGTGACGATATTGCGTTGATGTATCTTGCACCCCTAACAAAGCATGCGTACCAGTACTTGTTTAAAGTAGCAGTATGAAATGAAAAGGCAGTTTTTATTTAAACTGCACATTTATGGTTGAATCTCCCTTGAAAACTCACAAAACTTAACTTATGCAGCAATTTTCAAAGCACAGATACAAAATGCTTTACAGAACCCAGAGTGAAAGAGATCAGATAAAAAAAATCCGCCGATTTGAGCAGGAATATGCTGCACAGTGCTCTGGCATCTTGTATCTTCTGCTGCTAAGCAACGAGTATGACCGGTCCAAGATGGCGGCTGGATTTCTCGCGCTCAGCAGCCAATGCGGCGTCTACTCTTTATATGTCTATGATGTAGCCTATAAGCCACTTGGAAGCTGAAACAAAGACATGAAATAAGTCCTTTATAACATTGCATTTGATTCTGTCATCCTTTGCGATTAGGAAATTGCGTTTTAACATTTTGCGATATTATTGCAAATGCAATTAATCGTTCAGCCCTACTTATGGCTAACAGAAAGATTTTTTTGGTTGCCGTTCCACCACAATCAGCTCTTCTCATCTCAGGCATCGACTCTGAAACAAACCTGCTGTTGTAAGAGGCCACCTAATTCTCAGGTCCTCATTCAACTTCACTTAAGTCTCACCTCTTCTCTTTCAAAACTGTATCATATAGCATCGCATGATCAAATATCACAACTAAAGCATGTAGATTATGTTATGTGAAATGCAGAGACGTTTAAGCATGTGTCAAATGTGTCAAACAATCGATGCACTCGACAACTGTGCAGCTGTACTGAGCTTTTTAGACTCTTATCTCCTAGTTTTGGTTCTAGGGCACATATACTGATAACTGTGGTTTGTTAATGCAGCTTTACATTGGAGCTAATCTTAATTTATCTGTAAGGCATGGACAAGGTCATGGTTAAATCCCCTGAAAGATGTTCTGAATTTTGTGACTCCTAGTGGCAACAATGCAAGTTTGTTTTTCTGACATGAAAGGCAAGCCACAAACTGCTCCATTTAACCCTCGTGTTGTCCTCCTGGGTC
The DNA here is from genome assembly GCA_013375575.1 of Percina caprodes. Classification (NCBI taxonomy): domain Eukaryota; kingdom Metazoa; phylum Chordata; class Actinopteri; order Perciformes; family Percidae; genus Percina; species Percina caprodes. Next base: position 132,062 of record JABXJD010000071.1, read on the forward strand.
AAAAAGGGACAACGATTTGACAAAAAAATTTAAATCTTAATTTATCTGTAAGGCATGGACAAGGTCATGGTTAAATCCCCTGAAATATATTCTGAATTTTGCGACAATAAAATGTACATTTAACATACATTTTATTTCAGACTTTGTTTTATATTTTACTAACACCACCTTACTACCACCTAGTTTCACAGTAGTTTTTGGAATTCATGGTCAATAACCCTCATTTATATAGAATTATACCTATATTTGAGTTAAATAAATAAAGATTTTGAATTATTTTGACTAATAGTTAAGATCAGAGGAGCGTACAGATGAGTTTAATTAGGAATGAAAGTGATCAATTGTATTTGCAAAGAGCGTTGTATGGAATCCAATCTATTTTTTTAGTAATTTGGTTAAAAAGAAACCCATATTTCAGATATAGACATTTTTTGAAAGGGGTCAAATTTAACCCGAGGACAACAGGAGGGTTAACACCGGGTATCTCCCATTTTTTTTAAATAAAAAAGAACACGTAGGGGCTCCAGAATCACATGTAGGACTAGACTGGATGTGAACATTGGCAATGGGAATACACTGCATACAATGTTTTTGTGACATTATCACTATGGTTTTCTGAGCACTTATTATGCAATATGCAAATGTTTTGGTTACATATCTTACTTTGAATGTGCTGTCAGCAGTTTGTTTTTCATCCCTCACACACACACACACACACACACAGAGGTGATCAAAGCTCTACGTGTGGCATTATCAGAGCAGATTTTTTCAGAGATGAAAAATAAAAAGCATCATGTTGAATTAGGAAATGATACACTATATTATTTGATATCTTTTGTCAGTTAGAAATCCATGCCAAGGCAGCTTAATTTGTATAGCACATTTCAGCAACAAAGCAATTCAAAGTGTTTTACATAAAACATTAAAGAACAATTAAAAACATTAAAAACTAAAAGTTAAAAACAGTTGATTTATTCAACTTTTCTTCTTGCAACAAGGAATTAAGTCATGCGTTGGCTCAGCTCCACTCCACGGACATTTCTTGACATCCATTAGACCACAAAATAATCAGGATTTCAGGGAGGATAAGGAGTCTTTTGTAAACACAATTTGTCAGAGTCAGAATGCATAATCCAAACCAATCTTAAGTCCAGGATTTTGAATGTTATTTTTTCCCACTTTACAATAGACAAAAAACACTTATTGCAAACTTGCTGTAGTTAAGAAAGATGATGTGCTGCAGGAACACCTGACCATGAGAGCTGTAACATCAGTAACATCAAACTTCATTCCTTACTCACTCTTTTTGTTGGGAAAGGATCGGAAAGCCATTATTGTGAAGAACCATTAAAGAGAGTTAGAACCGGTGAGGTTGCTGGATCTTTGCTTTTGGCCTTTACAAATTAAGCACGTTGGTGAATTTATTTTTACAGATTAAATGTTGTCGTAGTTAAAACTCACTGTAAGCATGATTTGATCATGCACAGGACAATCCCATTGGATCTCGAGTCCAATGCCTTAACCACTCGACCATCACGAAAGTTTTGTCTGATCATCTAAAGGTGTCAACCGTACTTGTGAGATGGGCTCCTTCTTGTACGTTGTTGGTATGCACTGCCTCTGGGAGTGTGAACTGCAAAAAAGCCTCAAACCTTGCTCACAGCAAATTAAACCCAATCCCACCTTGTCACATGACAGCCAGGTGAACTAAGGAGCCACATTCAAGCTCAAACACCCTCAAGGTGTTCAGTTTATGTTACATCCTAATGTCTAGCAGTAACTTGGACGCAAAAATTGCATTTTGGTAGATTCAATGGCTACACCTTTAGATGATCTGACATGAACTTTGTTCAGCATTCTGATGCCCTTGATACTGATGCCCATCTCACAAAATATAAGACAACGTTTGATGATCTGCATACTGATGCATTTCATCTAAATGTATAGCTGTATTAACTACAGACTGATGGGTGCCCCAAGTAGTTAACTTGTGATGGACTACAGTTTTACAATTTACTGTGAGCAGGGTAAGAACCTGCATGGGGAAACCCCATTGGATTTCAAGTCCAACACCTTAACCACTCAGCCAACACAGGTGGTAAGTAAGGCCTTGTTTTACACTCCAGATCCTAACATCGCTGACATACTTTATTTTAGTGCATTCAAACAAAGGACACCAAGGAGCCCTTCTCATAAGTACAATTGACATCTTTAGATGATCTGACATAAACTTTGTTCATAGCAAACTGATGCCCTTGAACTGGAGAACCCATGTCTAACTGTATCAATGGTGGACTGATGGGAGTCCCACTAATTTAACCTCTAAAGGATTGTTGGCACCATAGTTTAGGTATTTAACATGTAAAGAGTCTTTTGCACCTTGAGAGTCTTAGAACAGGCTTTTTAGTTCACCTTGCTGTCATGTGACATGGGTGAATTGGGGTGCTAATGATAATTCGCTGTGAGCAGGGTTTGAACCTGGTGGGGAAACCCCATTGGATTTCAACTCCAACGCCTTAACCACTCGGCCATCACAGCTGGAAAATAAGGTCCTGGTTTGCACTCCAGATCCGAAAATCCCTGACATACTCGGTTTCAGTGTGTTCAGACAAAGGACAACAAGGAGCCCTTCTCACGGTACAATTAACACCTTTGAATCCCTGACATACTTTATTTTAGTGCATTTCAAAAAGGACACCAAGGAGCCCATATCATAAGTACAATTGAAAACTTTAGAAGATCTGACATAAACTTTGTTTATAGCATACTGACGCCCTTGAACTGGAGGACCCATGTCTTGCTGTATCAACTGCAGACTGATGGGAGTCCCAAGTATTTCATCTCTGAAGGATTGTTGGCACCTTAGTTTAGGTTGAATGGGGCTTGTTAGTTACCCTGGCTGTCTTTTAACAAGGTGTGAATGGGTTATATGGGAAATAACGAATTAGGACGAGAAGAAGCCCATCTCACAAAAAAATTGAAAACTGATCTGTATACTAAGACCTTGAACCATCGGTAACAACTGCAGACTCAGGTTCATTGGCCCCTTGAGGGTGATTGAGCTTGAATGTGGCTTGTTAAATCATCTTGATGTGACAAAGACAGAAGCAACACTGCTATGGTCTGATCTCGCTGTGAGCAGGGTTTGAACCTGCGCGGGGAATCCCCATTGGATTTCGAGTCCAACGCCTTAACCACTCGGCCATCACAGCTGGAAAACAAGGTCTTGGTTTACACTCCAGATCCGAAAATCCCTGACATACTTTATTTCAGTGCATTCAAACGAAGGACACCAAGGAGCCCATATCATAAGTACAACTGACATCTTTAGATGATCTGACATAAACTTTGTTCATAGCAAACTGATGCCCTTGAACTGGATAACCCATGTCTAACTGTATCAATGGTGGACTGATGGGAGTCCCACTAATTTAACCTCTAAAGGATTGTTGGCACCTTAGTTTAGGTTGAATGGGGTTTGTTAGTCACCCTGGCTGTCTTTTAACAAGGTGTGAATGGTTGTGGCATCAACAGAAATAACAAAAAAGGACAAGAAGAAGCCCACAGAACAATTGACAGCTTTCAATGATCTGCATACTGACACTTTGATCTGGAGGATACATGTATAGCTGTAGCAACTGCAGACTGATGGGTGTCCCAGGTATTGAACCTGCAAAGAGTCTTTTGCACCTTGAGAGTCTTTGAATTCCAAAGTTGCTTGTTAGTTCACCTTGCTGTCATGTGACAAGGTGTGACAACAACTCAAATGACACTGTTACAGTTTGAATTCACTGAGAAAATAAGTTCTGGTTTTACACACTAGAACCAAAAATCATAAATAAACTTAAACTTTGTTCATAGCAAACTGATGCCCTTGAACTGGAGGATCAATGTCTAACTGTATCAACGGTGGACTGATGGGAGTCCCACTAATTTAACCTCTAAAGGATTGTTGACACCTTAGGCTGTCTTGTATTACTTTTTGCAACAATTGATTTGCGTGGTTAGGCTTGGGGAGGGTAGTCCATCGTAGTCTTATTATTGGAAATCCTTGTTTTCTAAGGCCATTTCTGTAAGGTTAAACACTTTAACAGATTTCAAAGCAAAGTAGTAAAGGAAACACAACTAAATCTAACGTTTATTCATACATCTAGTACTATATTAAAATTACCATTACTGATACCTTACTGATACCGTACATTGCTGATTACTGATCATTACTGATAAGGCTGCTGATAGAGAAATTATTCTGAAAAGTTTCCATATTTCTTTGCCCTTGTGGAAAGACAGTCCTTAAACTGCTTGCCATTAATTACGCTTAGCAAATGAGCTTATCCACAGCTGTCAAACCACACACACACACACACACACACACACACACACACACACACACACACACACACACACACACACACACACACACAGGACAGTGAGTGGGTGCTTTGCGCTTCCCCCCTGCCATGCCTAATTTCATTATTCTATTAAATAAGGTTCATTAACAGCGGCTGGGTGGAGAAACTTCAATTCTAAGGTTTGATAAACACAAGCACCTTGGAATATGAAGTAATCTTCCTGCTCTCATGTCTGCTCCGCTCTTTTGTTTCTATTCTCTCTTATTCCAGAAAGATAAAAGAGTAAAGTAAGAAATGCAGGTTTTAGCGGAAAAAATGTGAGCTTCTTCATTGTGTGCTTCAAGAAGAAAACTGTAGTGGCTGAGTGGTTAAGACATGCAGATTCACAATGCTATTTGTATCACTTAGAGTTGACTTGAAATGTATGGAGGTAGATTTGTTTCTTCATCACATGCAAGAAAATAAACGATCTGAGAGAAGAAAAAAATGTTTGAGAGAACTTTTTTGGCAGGGATGCAAAATGTGGGCACAACATCAGCAAAGCAAGCTCTGGTCATGGCCGGGGGGTGTGCCGCTGCTACCGGGTGTTGGGGCTGGTTGGGTAGTTCGCTAACGCTAGCTTGCTGTTCCACCAACACTGGCGGTGAGCTCCAGGGGGGGTGTGCCGCTGCTACCGGGTGTGGGTGGGGCTATTCGTGTCCCGCTGGAGCTCCAGTCAGATCAGATAGAGGTCGGCAGCGAAGCTTTCTAGCAATGTTTCCACCCTGGCTCGTCCTCACCGATGGTGGAACTCACCGCAAGTGTTTCAGTTTGATTGTTAAAAAATGATTAGATTATTAAAAGTTATTTATTTAGAAGCGGGCTGGCTGCTAGGTAGCTAACGCTAGCTTCAGCACTCTACTAAGGCAGAGCATCTATCCCGGTGACAATGGTGCAATGATCCAGATGGACTCCCAAGACAAGACAGTGCTCACCTGACTGGCCAATAGGAACGTGGAGAAAAATCCTGAGACAAGAGCAAAAAATTGCATCGAGAGCAAAGACTTTTGATTATTTATTTTTTTAATTTTTTTGATTTTTTTGATTTTTTTGATTTTTTTGATTTTTTTGATTTTTTTGATTTTTTTGATTTTTTTGATTTTTTTTTATTTTGGTTTTGAGAGCGAGAAGAAAAACGTTTTGAGAGAAACACTTTTTTTGGAGAGAATTTTTTTTCACACTGATAGCAAAAAAATCTATATTTGAGAGTTTAAAAAAAGTATTTTGAGAGAGATTTTTTTTCTTGGAAATAATTTTAAAAATTTCAAATTCATACTTAAACATTTTTTAGTCTTAAATGTTATTATTATTTGCTATTACATCACATTTTTTCTCTCGGATCATTATATATTCCTTCGTAATAAAGAAACAAATCTAGCTCCATAGAAATGCATTTCATTTTTACAGTCAATTGCATCCATGTAAATTAAATAAATTAATACATAACGAGACAACAATCAAAACATCAACATGCCAATGACAAGCGCACAGATCAACGGGTTGTTTTAAACAGCCTGATAGCTAAAGGAATAAAATAGGGACAACAGAGACATGCAGGGACATAATAGGGACATAATATCATAACTAAGAATTCATTAGAAAGTTAATGGTCAGGTTAAGTTATTTTTTCAGCTTTCCTAACCTCTGATTTCTTCCACAGAGAGCTGAGGTCTTTCTGCTGGACTCCAGTGATCTTGGAGCAAACCTTAAGGCAAGAAAGCAGACCTGTCCCAGATGACCTGAGAGGTCTGGGGGGGTCATAGTGTAGTAGCAGACCTGTCCCAGATGACCTGAGAGGTCTGGGGGGGTCATAGTGTAGTAGTAGACCTGTCCCAGATGACCTGAGAGGTCTGGGGGGATCATAGTGTACTAGTAGACCAGAAATGTATTTTGGCCCTAAACCGTTTAGTGATTTATAAACTAGCAAAAGTATTTTGAAATCAATTCTTTGAGGCACAGGAAGCCAGTGTAAAGACTTCAGAAGTGGAGTGATGTGATCCAGTCTCTTGGTCTTAGTGAGAACTGGAGTGATGTGATCCAGTCTCTTGGTCTTAGTGAGGACTGGAGTGATGTGATCCAGTCTCTTGGTCTTAGTGAGGACTGGAGTGATGTGATCCAGTCTGTTGGTCTTAGTGAGAACTGGAGGGATGTGATCCAGTCTCTTGGTCTTAGTGAGAACTGGAGTGATGTGATCCAGTCTCTTGGTCTTAGTGAGAACTGGAGTGATGTGATCCAGTCTGTTGGTCTTAGTGAGAACTGGAGTGATGTGATCCAGTCTGTTGGTCTTAGTGAGAACAGGAGTGAGGTGATCCAGTCTCTTGGTCTTAGTGAGAACTGGAGGGATGTGATCCAGTCTGTTGGTCTTAGTGAGAACTGGAGTGATGTTATCCAGTCTGTTGGTCTTAGTGAGGACTGGAGTGATGTGATCCAGTCTCTTGGTCTTAGAGAGGACTGGAGTGATGTGATTCAGTCTCTTGGTCTTAGTGAGGACTGGAGTGATGTGATCCAGTCTCTTGGTCTTAGTGAGGACTGGAGTGATGTGATCCAGTCTCTTGGTCTTAGTGAGGACTGGAGTGATGTGATCCAGTCTCTTGGTCTTAGTGAGGACTGGAGTGATGTGATCCAGTCTCTTGGTCTTAGTGAGGACTGGAGTGATGTGATCCAGTCTGTTGGTCTTAGTGAGAACTGGAGTGATGTGATCCAGTCTCTTGGTCTTAGTGAGGACTGGAGTGATGTGATCCAGTCTCTTGGTCTTAGTGAGGACTGGAGGATGTGATCCAGTCTCTTGGTCTTAGTGAGGACTGGAGTGATGTGATCCAGTCTCTTGGTCTTAGTGAGGACTGGAGTGATGTGATCCAGTCTCTTGGTCTTAGTGAGGACTGGAGTGATGTGATCCAGTCTCTTGGTCTTAGTGAGAACTGGAGTGATGTGATCCAGTCTCTTGGTCTTAGTGAGGACTGGAGTGATGTGATCCAGTCTCTTGGTCTTAGTGAGAACTGGAGTGATGTGATCCAGTCTCTTGGTCTTAGTGAGGACTGGAGTGATGTGATCCAGTCTCTTGGTCTTAGTGAGGACTGGAGTGATGTGATCCAGTCTCTTGGTCTTAGTGAGGACTGGAGTGATGTGATCCAGTCTCTTGGTCTTAGTGAGGACTGGAGGGATGTGATCCAGTCTCTTGGTCTTAGTGAGGACTGGAGTGATGTTATCCAGTCTCTTGGTCTTAGTGAGGACTGGAGTGATGTGATCCAGTCTCTTGGTCTTAGTGAGGACTGGAGTGATGTGATCCAGTCTCTTGGTCTTAGTGAGGACTGGAGTGATGTGATCCAGTCTCTTGGTCTTAGTGAGGACTGGAGTGATGTGATCCAGTCTCTTGGTCTTAGTGAGAACTGGAGTGATGTGATCCAGTCTCTTGGTCTTAGTGAGAACTGGAGTGATGTGATCCAGTCTCTTGGTCTTAGTGAGGACTGGAGTGATGTGATCCAGTCTCTTGGTCTTAGTGAGAACTGGAGTGATGTGATCCAGTCTCTTGGTCTTAGTGAGGACTGGAGTGATGTGATCCAGTCTCTTGGTCTTAGTGAGGACTGGAGTGATGTGATCCAGTCTCTTGGTCTTAGTGAGGACTGGAGTGATGTGATCCAGTCTCTTGGTCTTAGTGAGGACTGGAGGATGTGATCCAGTCTCTTGGTCTTAGTGAGGACTGGAGGGATGTGATCCAGTCTCTTGGTCTTAGTGAGGACTGGAGTGATGTGATCCAGTCTCTTGGTCTTAGTGAGGACTGGAGTGATGTGATCCAGTCTCTTGGTCTTAGTGAGGACTGGAGTGATGTGATCCAGTCTCTTGGTCTTAGTGAGGACTGGAGTGATGTGATCCAGTCTCTTGGTCTTAGTGAGAACTGGAGTGATGTGATCCAGTCTCTTGGTCTTAGTGAGAACTGGAGTGATGTGATCCAGTCTCTTGGTCTTAGTGAGGACTGGAGTGATGTGATCCAGTCTCTTGGTCTTAGTGAGAACTGGAGTGATGTGATCCAGTCTCTTGGTCTTAGTGAGGACTGGAGTGATGTGATCCAGTCTCTTGGTCTTAGTGAGGACTGGAGTGATGTGATCCAGTCTCTTGGTCTTAGTGAGGACTGGAGTGATGTGATCCAGTCTCTTGGTCTTAGTGAGGACTGGAGGGATGTGATCCAGTCTCTTGGTCTTAGTGAGGACTGGAGGGATGTGATCCAGTCTCTTGGTCTTAGTGAGAACTGGAGTGATGTGATCCAGTCTCTTGGTCTTAGTGAGAACTGGAGTGATGTGATCCAGTCTCTTGGTCTTAGTGAGGACTGGAGTGATGTGATCCAGTCTCTTGGTCTTAGTGAGGACTGGAGTGATGTGATCCAGTCTCTTGGTCTTAGTGATTGATTTTTTTTAGGTAGACTTGTAAAGACCCCGTTACAGTAGTCTAGTCTACTGAAGATGAAAGCAACCTTAGAAAATGAATTCTCTGTTGCCCCCGCTATACAATCTGGACTTCACATCAGACAGGATCTCCCCGTACAGGTTCACAGCGATAAAGGACTTTAAAGGGGACCTATGCGGGTATTTTTTTAGCTTAATTTACCTTGACTTAACAGCTTTGGAGTCATTGAAACGGTTGTACGACTTTCTTTTCGAGTTGAATGGTGGTGGTCTCGCTCCCCCCTAGCGCCTGGGAGCGGGAAACCACCCTTGCAAGTCTTAGCCGGACTCAGCGTCAGGAAGTATCGCGTGATATCAGGTTACGAAATGCTTCACTGCACCCATGCGCCTGTTCAGGAACCGGCTAACAAGGTAGCGATGGAGTTCTTCACACTATCGTCATGGTTGAGCCGGCAAAAGAGAAGCAGAAAGCTCGGAAAGCATCGTCGGAGGAACAGAGAGAGAGGAAATGGCAGGAAACATGAGCTGGGGGGACAGGAGCTGGGGGGACTGGGGGGGTGTTGGTATAAAATGTGTTCATATCATGTGTGCTTGGTCATAAACATTATTTTCACATGCGTTATATTAATCATATGTGTTCAATTCATTGTATTTGGAGCTAAAAAGCAGAAGCATTACACATAGTCTGCTTGGTTTCAGTGTGATTATTATATACTTCTAAATAAGAAACGTCTAGTTCATGGTTCACTGTGATCTTATGCTAAGTTGGAAGAATCCAGAGGGCAGAATTGCAGCCCAACAGGGGGCGCTATAGAGAAACCTGCGAGCAAAATGCAAGAAAAACAGCGAAGAAATGGTCAAAACTGCATTGCGCCCCTTTAACAGTTGTCATATCTATGAAGACACTTTCAAAGTCATAGTATTTGAAAATTACACCATTAACTGTACTTATCCCTTCTTATCTGGCCTCGATAATCAAAATCAGCTTGAAAGGGCAAGTACATGTCTGCACGTACGAGAAATTGTACTTTTTTTGATGCTTTTAATGACATGAAGTCTTATGTGTACACGCTTACGTGTCCATTACAGCTGATTCTGATTATTGTTGCACAAAGAACAGGTAAAAATGGAAAAGTACAGTTGAATTCTACGCGGTTTTCTGTAGCTATAATCGATCGGTTTTGAAATAAAATACCAAGTCCTCTTAAAAAAGACAAGGTTGCGTAAAAATGAGGGTATATTCTCTTACACTCACATTCAAATCCCTGCTTTCAGGGAATAATAAATCCTATATTATTAATAGTTATAATAATTATATTAATAAAATGGTATTTTATTGCATATTCTGGTATGACACAACATCAATAAATAGCAAAAATGTCCAAATAGACAGAAACAATAAGCCAACCCCAGATCTATCATGCAACATGACTAATATGATGTAAGTGCACTATTTGCTGGGCAGTGCTCAAGTATCATCCCTTTTTTTTTTTTTAAATATATATATATAACCGGAGCCCTTAATGTCACCTGCCGTGTTACACAACAGCCGCTGCAATTTCATCTCCAAATTGCTGCACAAACCCTTTTTTTTTTTATTGAAGATTCGCGTGGGAAGAAGATTTCCGGTAGATTAAGCAAGCAATTTGTCATGTTGCAACCTGGTTAACCTCTACTTAAATCAAGTGTGGAGTCAAACACTGCAATTCACAAATGGGTGTGAGTTAATGAAGTGCTACTTGAATGAAAGAGAGTGTGTTTGTGAGCGGGGGCGGGGGCAGGGGGACAGAGTGAGAGACGAATGATAAAGTGTGTAAGAAAGTGTGTGAAGGTGCGAGGGGCTCAGCCAACGTAGCGCAAAGACAAACACAGTTATTGGCTTTTTTTTCCTCTGTGAAAATAAATGGTCCCCCGTTAGCCGTGATGGTGCAGGTCATTAAAACACCTCCAACCTCCACCTGCACCCTCCACCTTCAGAAGCTCCAGATTCACATCGTTACAGTTGCATCCCATCTAGCAGCATCAACCCACAGCTTAATGGCATCACACGCCTAATAGAACTGCAAGGTGCAAGGTTAATGCACAATGGCTTCATGTGCATTCTTCATTATGCTAATTACTTTTAGTTTGCATTGCACTGCCCTCCAGAATCACTGGTCACCGGGATGCAAAAAACGGGCCAAACAGGCAATAAAATTACCCACCAGACAAAAACAGCAAAGTAAAAGCAAGTAAAACTAAGATTATTTAATGACATTTAAAAAAAAAAAGGCAATATCACTGTTTCTGTGAGATTAATTTCAATGTGATGCTCAAAACTGTTTTTTTTTTAACTGATTTCATTTGATTTATGTATTTAATAGCTTTGTGTTGCTTGTACTCTTTTGTAATATGAGAATAATTTTAAGCTTAAAAACAATGAATTATTTATCCCAAAACGCTACAGAATGAGTCTGGAAACTTTCTCAAAGTGTATTCAAACGGCTCATTATTGTAATGTTTATCTGTGATATGTTCAACTTGCAGCAGGCAGACATGCATGCTTCACAACCAATAACATAATTGCCCGCTGCAGCCCATATTTCTCTGTTTTTATGTCTGCATGTGGAGCACATTCTGCCCCACGTGCACTGCTGAACCACAGCTGCATGTTGAATGGCGGCAGGGCACCAGATAAATCTAACCGGGGATAAATGGGGCCACTGGTTCAGGGGCCCACAAGGATCAGCAGCTGATCTATTATCCTGTTGGAGCTGCAGGAGTTTCCTGAAGCCAAATCCCCAAATTAAAAGATGGGGAAGATTGTTTGAGTGTGGAGGAGGAAGGAAAGGCCTGCACATAAAAGGAATGGAGACCAATGCTTCTAACACTTTATAATCATTAATAAATGGTAAATAGTTAATTAAAGCTTTGGTGCGCAACTATTTTATATAATTGAACGTCCATTACGTTCAAGACAAATGAGTTGATACAACGCTAACTTGAACTGAAAGCAGTTATGACGGGGTCCAAGCCTCTGAGGCAAAAGTGTCCCATAACGAGGCAAACGTCAGGGAATATGAATGAATGAATAATTTATTATACCGTCCCCTAGTGGAAGATCTTCACCAAAGAGCCTCAGATGGGCCAAACAAGCGTCTCAAGTTTCCTGTTAAAAACATTTACTGTGTCAAAGAAATTGCAAAACACTCTCTGTATTTGTCAGTATGGCTACAGCGGCTTGAGAAAGTTTACCCCCTATGTTAAAATACAGGGGGCATAAGTATACACCCCCTATGTTAAAATACAGGGGGCATAAGTATACACCCCCTATGTTAAAATACAGGGGCATAAGTATACACCCCTTATGTTAAAATACAGGGGGCATAAGTATACACCCCCTATGTTAAAATACAGGGGCATAAGTATACACCCCCTATGTTAAAATACAGGGGCATAAGTATACACCCCCTATGTTAAAATACAGGGGCATAAGTATACACCCCCTATGTTAAAATACAGGGGCATAAGTATACACCCCTATGTTAAAATACAGGGGGCATAAGTATACACCCCTATGTTAAAATACAGGGGCATAAGTATACACCCCTATGTTAAAATACAGGGGCATAAGTATACACCCCCTATGTTAAAATACAGGGGCATAAGTATACACCCCTATGTTAAAATACAGGGGCATAAGTATACACCCCCTATGTTAAAATATAGGGGCATAAGTATACACCCCTATGTTAAAATACAGGGGCATAAGTATACACCCCCTATGTTAAAATACAGGGGCATAAGTATACACCCCCATGTTAAAATACAGGAGGCATAAGTATACACCCCTATGTTAAAATACAGGGGCATAAGTATACACCCCCTATGTTAAAATACAGGGGCATAAGTATACACCCCTATGTTAAAATACAGGGGCATAAGTATACACCCCCTATGTTAAAATACAGGGGCATAAGTATTCACCCCCTATGTTAAAATACAGGGGCATAAGTATACACCCCCTATGTTAAAATACAGGGGCATAAGTATACACCCCCTATGTTAAAATACAGGGGCATAAGTATACACCCCCCTATGTTAAAATACAGGGGCATAAGTATACACCCCCCTATGTTAAAATACAGGGGCATAAGTATACACCCCCCTATGTTAAAATACAGGAGGCATAAGTATACACCCCCCTATGTTAAAATACAGGAGGCATAAGTATACACCCCTATGTTAAAATACAGGGGGCATAAGTATACACCCCCCTATGTTAAAATACAGGGGGCATAAGTATACACCCCCCTATGTTAAAATACTGATGCCTATAATAAAGATTTATGAAGAATATAAAAGACATGATTATTTAATTATTTGTGCATTGATAATGTCTAAATCTAAATTATATTTATAGATGCTTTATATTATTTATTAACCAAAGCCACCCAAATAATGTTTAGTCATAGTTTACAAATGATGAGGTAATAATCATCAAGCAATACTTCATATAATATATAAAATGTTATGATGTGTGCAACTATAAACTGATAAATTACACACAATTATAGCATTACTAATAACTACACGAACATGCATTGCATTGGTTGTTAACAATAAAATAAATATCAACTCAATCCATTTATTTAACTCTAATTCTTTTAAAATCCTTCTGTTAAATCAAATAAATGACATGTGTGTCTCCTAGTGAATGTATGTGAAAATCTCCTTAATTATGTTGTTATGGAATATCTTCCACCAGTTTTCGTCAGACATTAATTAGGGATGGATGTCTCTCTGACTCCTCACCTCTCCCTTTAACATAAGCTCAATTTATTCTGAGAAAGCTAGATTGTGCGCATATAATTCTCCAAAACCCTTCAACATGCGACCAAAACCTATGAACAACATCAGCTTTTTTTTATTTTTTATTTTTTTTAAATAACATCTATCTAAAGAAAAACTGGATCGAAGTGAAAAAAGACGTTGGTCAAGATGAAAACCAGCACATCTGGAGAGCCATTGTTAGATGTGACAAAATGTAATTATGGAACAAAAGAACCAAAAAGGTTATTTCTTATACACTTAACAGAAAAAAACATCAATTACACCAAAAAAAAAGGGCCTTTTATTGTGAAACCCTCAAAGCATTTACCAAAATCCGTTGAAATCTAATGAAAAACGATTGTGCTGGATTCAAAAACCTGTGTGCCTGGGTGAATAAGACCAAGCTTTAAGCCCCTGGACGCTTCCTGTCTGACACCCGCTGTCCTTATCACCGACACCTTTCAACTTCCCCGGTTGGCTCTGAGCTGCCTTTTCTGGTGGTTTTCACTTCCATCCATTTAAGTGGGAACTCTAATGGCCCCTTTACCTCAGTCCATTTCATTAATTTTTCATGGTTGCGAGTGAATATAAAACTATGCAGTATAAGCGTACAGAATCGTGAATTAGGCTCATTTCACAACAACAAAAAATGTCCAATATATATAATAATAATAATAATAATTTATACTTTATTAATCCCACAAGGCGAAATTACAATTTACACTCTGTTGTTGTTACATACATTACACACAGGCCTGAATTACACACACATGGTCAGGTCCTATACATGCACTAATGGAGAGATGTCAGAGTGTGGGGGCATGGAAAGGCACCCCGAGCAGTTGGGGGGTTCGGTGCCATGCTCAAGAGCACCTTGGCAGTGCCCAGGAGGTGAACTGGCACCTCTCCAGCTACCAGTCCACCACCATACTTTGGTCCGAACGGTTCCCAACCCAACTCCCTATGAACTGAGCTACTGCCCCCCCCCCCAATATAAAGACATATAGTGAAATAATGCAATATCTCTGTATGATATATGATTCGGGGTCATGCTGTGGAGAGAACCAACAATATGATCCTGTTTTTCAGGACGAGTCAACACGTTATCAACGCTCCTCCGCCCCATAAGACACTGGGACACCGGAGCATCATCAGCTGAGGATGCCGACAGTTTAAGTACATATTTTTTCCTCTTTGCACTTTAAAAATGTTTTGGTTTCTTCTAATAAAACTGATGTTTTCCATGTTCTGCTACCTCAGATGGATTAGTAAGATACCTCCAGCAGCCAAATAACAAACAATCAATGTGAATTATGTTGAAATTATGTTGATTTTGGTGCCTAGCATTTACCTCATTTCATTTATTTTTACTTAACAAAACATCCATATAGCGGCGTCTGTCAACAACTATTTAATGGATTGCCATGAAATTTTGTACAAAAGTCCCCAGAGGATGAATCCTACTGACTTTGTTGATCACTTGAATGTTCCTCTAATAATACCACCATGAAGTGAAACTAACACAAAGTCTAAAGTTAGTTTCCACCACTGAACATTTGACTAATTGTCAAATTCAGACCAATTGGGGAGTCTTTCAAATAAGAAATTCATGTCCCCAAACAAATGGCCATAGGCAAGAAATCTAATTACTGAGCGTGTGTATACACAAATTCACTGTAACCTGGTTACTTACAGTAAGTGCATGTAAACACACTTAATGTGTCCAATACTTTGGTTTATCACCAGATTTTTGCAAGATGCATGACATTCCCATCAGCCTCAGCTGTGCTTTGTGCTATACGGAAATGTTAGCATGCTACACGCTAAACTAAGCTGTTGTTAGCATTTAGCTCACGAGTCTCAGTGTCACAGAGCCGCTGACTTGGCTGTAGACTTGTTACTTACATGTAGGCCTACTCACAAAATACATTGGGATTCTAACAACATGATTTTGATCTGCCAACAGGTACAAGCAGTTTGGAGGTAAAAGAGAACAAAGATGATGAAAGCCAGGTGGACTGTGACCTACTACGGAAGTATCACCCGTCGACCTTTTGCACAACTTTCCCCAAACGTGGACCGAGAGCTCTGAAGAGGAAACAGCCACTGGCGGATGGGAAAGACCGGCGGCTCTACCAAAGCCACTTGACTTGTAAGAGAGCAGCCTGGGCTGTCGCTCAGAAGAATGCGGTGGTCCAGCTGAATGAGCTACAACCCGGTCTGCGGTATGAGATCCTGTCAAAGACTGGCCCACTGCATGCTCCAGTGTTTTCTGTGGGCGTGGAGGTAAACGGTTTCCATTTCGAGGGCAGAGGACCAACAAAAAAGCAGGCCAAGATGAGGGCTGCAGAACTGGCTCTCCGCTCGTTCATCCAGTTCTCAAACGCCTCCCAGGCTCACGCCTCCATGGGGAACTTCACCAGCACTCCTGCGGATTTTACAGCAGATAAACTGGACATCCATGACACATTTCTTAAAGAGTTTGAGCCATCGCTGTTTGAAAACTGTGATCTCCTGCACTGCAACACAGCAAACAACGAGGTGTTCTACAGCATTTGCAACCACAGACGACTTGTCCGACTCGCACTGGACTTATTCTCAACCAATCCAAAAAGACCAGCTCTTAGCAGCTCACTACTGGGGCGCCTCAGCCCGGTGGCGCTGCTCAATGAGCTGCGACCAGGACTCAGGTACATGTGCCTGACGGAGAGGGTTCATGGCAGGCCAATGAGGAGATTTGTCATGGTGGTGAGAGTGGAGGGGAGGGTTTTTGAAGGGTGTGGCCACAGTAAAAGACTGGCCAAGGCTCAGGCGGCAGCAGCCGCCCTGCAGTCCATTTACAACGTAACTCTGGGACCGGAGAGGAAGGTGATGGGCCTCTACGGCAGCAGAGCCAAACATCAGCTACCTCAGGTGAGTAGGTCTGAATTCCCTTTACTACGCCACAGTATTTAGATTTGAAGATGTCTTTTTGTTCAACAACAAAAAGTGGATGGGACATTTGCCAAATTTGAAAAAACTGTGTCAAGTGTTCATTTTTCGGATCAGTTTGGTTTTTATTAGTCATAAGATGCTACAAAAACGGGTAGAAACATTACAATTGGCAGCTGGGATTGACTCGTGATTGGTTGGCCCTGTGTGTGGCAACCGTGGCTCCACCTCCCAAATCACTACTGCGTAGACATAATATTTGGGCTTGTCACAATTTTCATTCAAAATTGATCGAAATGAGCTTTCAATGTCTTACACTTAGACTTCTCTTTATTAATCCTTTTGGGATGACTCCCGCAAATTTCCATTATCCGTTTTTAGCAAGAATAATACGGTATAGAGAGAAAAAGAGGAAGACGGTATAAAGATAACAGTAGTAACGTAATGTAATAACAGTAATAATAACAACAATAAAAATGAAATAAAAACCATTGGCTATATAAAAAAACATAAAAAGACATTTACCATAAATTATCATAAAGTGTCAGTGTCGAGTCAAGTGTTAGAGTGTCCTGGTATTTATGTGAGTCCAGGTGTGTGTGTGTGTGTGTGTGTGTGTGTGTGTGTGTGTTGTCCTCTCTGCCCTATCCACACAGCGTGAACTTACTTCTGTAATCAATCAACCAACAACAAAGCAAGCAGATGCAACGGGACATTATAGTGCATTCAGGTACACCTCTTAAACTCATGGTGCATTCATGCGTACCTCGTACACTCTGAGAAAATCAAACTTAACAAAACAGATACAGAAAAAACTAAAACCGTTTTTCAGAAGTATTGTATTGTATAATTTGTAGAGAAATGTACAGAGAGTATAGTATAGAGAGAGCAGACAGACTCAGTGTATCCGTATATGCCCTTCATATCGTTAAAGACAGATTTCTTTTACTTGGAAACATCAGTGGTGACACTGAATTGGTCCTTCATCTCTTTAGCAATCACCAGTCTTCTAAATGGTCTAGATAAATGGGTCTGAGGTGCGCCGTATGATACCAAATGGAGTGTGCCTGACATCAGCATGGCCATCATGTCCTGAGGCCTAAAAGCTGGATGGTGTCCTGTATGCATCGTCTGCAGCATCTAAACAATTTCATTATGTCTCTGAGCCTCAGAGAATCGTCCTTGACGTCTTTTTGCTGTCATGCTTAATGAATAAAGAAGATTTGTCTCCTGAGTCAGCTTCGCTCAGCTATATACCAAATATGCAAAGGAAAATGGAGTTGTTAGACAGACATGTAGATATGTTATTAAACCCTGGGGAGATTTAAAGAGAGACAGGTGGATGCAATTGTACATTTTGGTGGGAAATGATGATGATGATGATGAAAAAACAAACATTTATATGATCTAAATTTGAGCAAAAGTTTTAGGCTGGCACACCAAAAATGTAACAATTAGCAAAAGCTTCCCCTCCTCCTCTTTGTGTAGCAGATGATTAATTTTGCAGCTTTTCCAACTGATCATTTAGCATCATCTCCCATTCAATATGAACTGTCTGTCAGGCGGCATGATGCATTAATGAACATTATTACAGCACATTAGGGATGAAGGAGGAGAGGCAGCAGACCGAGGGGACGGAGGTGGAGCGGGAAGGCGGTGTGAAGAGCATAATAATCTGACAGATAATTGTTTAACACACTCATTACACACGACCTTGTGCCACTGTCATCCCGAAAATGTTGAGCCAGAGAATTTCGCTTCCCGATAAAATAAAAACACCTGCTTTTACAAAATGAGGCGAGACAATTGAAAAAAATAAATAAAAGATAGTTATAGACACTGAGGTCAGATCTTGGTAATATTTTTGGGAGTTTGGGGCGGTTAAAAACATGAAGAGTTTCAATGTTACGCATATGTTGGACCTCCTCTTAAAGGTGGATGTGTGCTAGAAACTGCAAAGTGTAATTCCCCATCACATACACATTTATGCAACGTGAATTATTTGCAGCTACGACTGGACTCAGGTCAGACTTTCAAATATTTCATCTGCTTTCTCCAAGCCTAAGGAAAGAGACCGATGAACTGAGCACCCTTCTGAAGTCATTCAAATATTCAGCAGACAAGTTTAGAGCATTTAGCACAATTAATATTTGCAATATTGATTCCTGCAGCTGTGATGGCCGAGTGGTTAAGGCGTTGGACTCGAAATCCAATGGGGTTTCCCCTCGCAGGTTCAAACCCTGCTCACAGCGAGTACTATCATGAAAAATATTTAAGATTCAGTTAATTGAAATGAAAGACCCACTAGTACTTAATTGTAGTCAATCTTCTTTAAAAATGTGCATTCGTAAAGAAACAAGCAAACGTGCAGACTCTCACAATATGCAAGAGTTTAGTGCCTCACACATGTTTCTTCTCTCCATATTGTCCACGTTATCATATAAAGATTACATCCAGCAGTGTTATTTGCGCTTGTACTGAGCAATTATACTTCCATAAACACTCAAACTCACATCTTAAATAAAAAAATGTCTTAATGTTTAATCGGCTGTCTCACCATCCCATTTTCCGCTATGGAGCGCAGGAGGAGAAGATGGCCCGACGGCATGGAATACAGGATAGCATCAAAAACTATTAGATAACAACAGAATACAGTGTAGCCTAAATAACTAAATGTCTGCCTTTACTACTGCGCCACACACAATGACACAACCACTTTCTGCTGCCGCAAGATAGCAACATGCCAAGAATTCACCTGAACACACCACGATGTGAGACCAGCACGCCCATGGGCGCAAAGATGGGCGCAGATGCATTTGCTACGTAAACGACGTGGGCGCGGGATGGGAAATTAACAACCGCGTCGGTCTTAAAATAGCAAAGACATTTGCCTCGGGCTTTGCCGGGTCCAAGAGAGGGCCCTAAGTCTGTAAAGCCGCCTACAGCGTGTGAAGGGCTTTCAGTGGTTGTTAAGACTTTTATAAGCAGTATATAAATGCCGTCCATATATTTATATATAATCCTGGTCCTCCTCTTATTAATTCTCCACACTTGTTTGTGTCTTTAGTCTCCTCTTGGCACTTCGGTGAACCTAAATCTGCATTGTCGCAACTAAGTGGAACTACCCCCAAAAAAGAATGACAGCCCAAAAATATAATTAGACATATTTTGACAAGTAGGAATATGACAGCTCTTCCTCTGCAGACTGGGGGGAGTTCAGAGTGAGAAAACTCTCGGCCATCACTGACAGACTGTCAGAGATTTCCTATCGTGGTCCAGGCGAATGTCACAGCTGTTGGTGCATCCCTGCAGACAAAGATTTCGGCTTGTTTTTAGTAGCTGTTGTCTGGAGAAAAATACGACACAGAAATCCCAATGTCCTCAGGTCTGAATATATATATAGTCTGTATAAATATAGACTATGGCACGCAGATTCTCCCAAAAAATTTTTATGTACATTGTAGAAAAAAGGGCCATCAATCAGTTTAATCACAATTAATCGCAAATAAAGTGCAATTTTTTTTATCTGCTCTAAATTAACTTTAAAAGGGCTGTTTTGTTAGTTTTTAACGCTCAAATGGTATTTAAAACTCAACGTACTCCGGTATAGCAAACAGTTTTTTAGCAGATAGAGCTAACTAACATGGCAAATTAAAGAATAAAAGAAGTATGACAGACAATAACCAACCATAGTCAGAATATTAACGAATAATCCTGAATAAGCTTATGTAAAATTAAGATAAGGGGTGAGAATGAGATGTTCAATATGCACCTTGCACTCTTTAAACACCGTCTTCTCCATTTCTTTTTACTGCAGTTCTTCGCAGAGTCGATTTTCTACCTGGTGAGAGAGAAATACTCAGAGCTGACAGACGGATGTTTCTCTACCTCCTCACAAGCTCGCCACAAGGTCCTGGCGGGGATTGTAATGACCAGGGGTGAGTGATGGAGACACAGCGGTCAAAACTCGGATGGGACAGGATGAGGTTGAGGGGGAATTTTGTCAGGATCAGCCTGATAAATGAATGATTATGTGTAATTTCTAGGCTGTGTTAAATAATGTTATTGGGCGATTGCTATCGCCAAACCCAACCAGACTACATTTAAATGAACAGTTTTTTTTTTAAATCATTGGAAAACACACTTTATTCAAAGTCGACAAACAAAATAAAGGTCAAAATCAGTCAAAAAGCCATCTTGGTTTGTATTTCCACTGTTCCAACCATCACCACTCTGGTTTGGTTGAAATAAACCATTAATTCATAATTTACATGTTGAAATATGCTGGCTCTTTACACGCTAAAAGTACTGTTTAATTTAATGGAGTTTGGTGGGTTTTGCGAAAGATATTCCAGGGATGTTTTTATGGAAAACAAAAGTTGTTTTTATTTTTTTTTTATTTAATGGACTCACTGTAGGGATCCTTTTTATTATGGTCTCAGACACTTAGAATAATAATCTGAGCATTTTTAATAACAAAAACAGCACTTTCAATGGACGTGAATGTCACACTTAACGGAATTGAAGGCCCAAAAGCAGAGATGAGGCCGGCAGGCAGGCAGGAGAGAGCTTAACGAGGATTTATTAACCAAAAGAGTCCAAATAAACACAGGGATCCAAAATGCAAAAACCAACGACACAGGGGGAAAAAACAAGTCCCAACTCAAAAAGTCCCCTCAAAAAAGACTAAAATCCAAAAAATCTAAGAGACAAGGGAAAACAAAAACTGGAAAACAGACAACTGATCTCAGGGAAGAGTCCAAATGAAGACAGACTATCAAAGTAAAACAGGAAACAGAACAGACACAAGACAGGGAGTAACACTAGGCGACAACGGAGGAAACGAGTAGAACAGAAAACAACGGCACAAAAATCCTCCAAACCAACAGAAACCATAATAGTACATTTCCCAATAACTTACATTGTAGCTTGTAGTCCGAGTCCCGACTGAAGCAGTTTTGGTTAATACTGGACCGGTTTTAAAAGATTGTTGGTCCCATCAGTCACTTAGGCACAAAAACATGGTAAAAAAAAAATGAACACTTTTATTGATGCTTTTTAATCAATGTTTTTAACTTTTTCTTATGTTTTTGTCCCTTTTTTTCAATGTTTGTCACTTTTTTTTGACGTTTTTTACACTATATCAATTAACTTTAGTTTTTCCCATTTATTTCCCAGTTATTTCTGGAATTTATGGTCAATAAACCTCATTTATAGGAAATTAGACCTAATGTTTGAGTTAGAAAAGCAGAAATTTGGAAATATTTAGACTAAAATTAAAGGAATGGATGTTGATGATAATCACAGACTGGAATATGTCAACTTTTACTCTCAATACTATTTCAAAAACACTTCAATTTTCTCTGAAATGCTATAAAATTAGAGACCCCAAAATTAATGAAAGTAGAGATTTGTACTTGCCAAAGAGCGTTGTGTGGAATCAATCATGTTATTTTGGGGAATTAAAAGAACATTGATATAGGACAACGGGTCAATTTGACCCGAGGACAACATGAGGGTTAAAAGAGTATGATCCCGTGTCGTCTGATCCAAGTTCAGGTATTATCTTGGAAAAAGAAATCTTCTGACTCTATCAGCTAAGATATTACCGCCCATTTTTTGTCACATGAAAAGTAACAGATCTTCTTTAAAGTTGCTGTAAAACTGAGGATGAAAAAGGTTTTGCCACTCGTCATTTTAGGCAGTCAGGACAGTTCAGGAGCATCCAAGTCTCTCTCATGTGAGATACTGTAGGAATACATCTGACCTGTTCTGATCTGGCCCTAAAGGCCAGAACATCTGACTCAAATTTGGTCAATCTCAAAGACTTCTCCTTTAAGTTTGAGTTTGTTTTAATGGTAGACCAGAAAATCAATACACAGGATTCGTTCAGTTACGTTATAACAAAGCTTTAGTGGAAAATATTGCAAGATATAACAGCGTATGCATACGGATCAGATTTCCTTCAAGTCAATTCTCTGTCACCCTAACGTGCAGACAGAGCCATCTCTGGGAACCTGGTCCAGACTAACATAAAACCTCACTCTTTATTCTCTCCAGCAAGCTTTCTCCCCCATCCTGCTTGTCATTGTTATCAGCTGGATGTAGTCCAGGCATCTTGGTTTCTCACACATTCAAGTGTAAAAAGGCAATAGTTCTGAAACATAAGAAAATAAAACTAGAATAACACAGTGGGAAAAGTCGTCGGTCCCATGATTTAATCCTTTTGCTTCAATTACCGCCATCAGTCTGTTTGGATATTGTCGTCACATGCACAGACCGACCAATCACAGCCTTCTAACTTCTAACCCTTGTGTTGTCTTCCTATCAACCATGACAAAAAAAACGTTTTGGTCACTTTTTTTCCAACATTATTATCTCTTTTTCCGACATTTTTGTTACTTTTTCAGTGTTGTGGGTGCTTTTTTAAAGTTTTTTTTCCCAGTTTTTTGATATTTTTAATGTTGACCTTTTCAGCACTTATTTCGACGCCTCATTTTTTGTGACAAACTGACTGAAAATGTAACTGAAAATGGGTCAAATTTGACCCAAGGACAACATGAGGGTTAAGTCATTTAAAGTTGCCATTGGCCTCTTGGTAGCTTCCTTGATCAACGTCCTCCTGGCTCGGTCATCCAGTTTGGAGGGACGGCCCGTTCTAGGCAAGGTGTTGGTGGTGCCATAAGCTTTCCACTTCTTAATAATGCTCTGAAGGGGACTCAGAGGGATGGTTAAAGCCTTTGAAATCCTATTGTATCCTTCTCCTAACTCGTGCCTTTTCCACAACTTTATCCCACTTCTAAGATTGCTCCGTTGCCGCCGGAAACTATGAAGGTAAATATGGTGCAAATGTGAGAGAGCGTAGATGCGATGTGAGCGCTTGTAGAATATGATTTGAGAGCTTGTAGAAAATAATCTGTACTCGTATTTTTTATTTTTTTCCCACTTCAGTCACTTTTCCAGTACAACCACAACTCAGTGATTACAACCTCTTGAATCTGTTGCTGCAGCGTGCTCTCTCCATCACACAGCGGCGAGTCTGCGCTCTCGACTTTTGCAACACTTCTTGCGGTACATTTGGTGCAAAACTAATTTGGACCTGTGGACTTAGTCTGTGGAGCTCTGAGCCAACAGGACGGGGGGGGACAGCAGGGTTTCTATCACCAGATGAGGGACAACTCTGTCCGGCTTATTTATGTAGCATGAAAGCTAGCGTTAGCTAACTAGCAGCCAGCCCGTAACTAAATAATGTAAATACCTTTTAATTATCTCAACACTTTTTAACAGTCCAACTGGAACACTGGCGGTGAGCTCCAGGTGCTGCAGCCGCGGACGGACAGCTGCAGTGGGGCTCGGCCAGCGTGGAAACATCGCTAGAAAGCTCCGCTGCCGACCTCGACCTGATCTGATAGTCAGCGGGACACGGAGAGCTCCAGACCCGGTAGCAGCAGCACAACCCCCCTGGAGCTCACCGCCAGTGTTGGTGGAATAGCAAGCTAGCGTTAGCAAACTAACCAACCAGCCCGCAATAAATAAATACAATTTAATTTAATTTAAAAGGCAGGCATTATATATACCACTGATGGCGGTCCGTCTGCGGCTGCAGGACCTGGAGCTCACCGCCAGTGTTTCAGTTGGACTGTTAAAAGTGTTAGGATAACTAAAATGTATTTATAAGCGAGGTTAGTTCGCTAAACTAGCTTGCTATTCCACCAACACTGGCGGTGAGCTCCAGGGGGGTTGTACTGCTGCTACCGGGTCTGGAGCTCTCCGTGTCCCGCTGACTATCAGATTAGGTCGAGGTCGGCAGCGGAGCTTTCTAGCGATGTTTCCACGCTGGCCGAGCCCCACTGCAGCTGTCCGTCCGCGGCTGCAGGACCTGGAGCTCACCGCCAGTGTTCCAGTTGGACTGTTAAAAGTGTTGAGATAATTAAAAGGTATTTATATTATTTAGTTACGGGCTGGCTGCTAGTTAGCTAACGCTAGCTTTCATGCTACATAAATAAGCCGGACAGAGTTGTCCCTCATCTGGTGATAGAAACCCTGCTGTCCCCCCCCGTCCTGTTGGCTCAGAGCTCCACAGACTAAGTCCACAGGTCCAAATTAGTTTTGCACCAAATGTACCGCAAGAAGTGTTGCAAAAGTCGAGCGCGCAGACTCGCCGCTGTGTGATGGAGAGAGCACGCTGCAGCAACAGATTCCAGAGGTTGTAATCACTGAGTTGTGGTTGTACTGGAAAAGTGACTGAAGTGGGAAAAAAATAAAAAATACGAGTACAGATTATTTTCTACAAGCTCTCAAATCATATTCTACAAGCGCTCACATCGCATCTACGCTCTCTCACATTTGCACCATATTTACCTTCATAGGAAACTCCATTGGAAGTCTGTTACCTTTCTTTGTGTTGTCATTTTAAACTGCAGTGGATTTATGAAGACTACGGTTAACTTCTCTTTTTTCAAAGGGGGCGTCTTCATGCCCTGCCTGACTTATCTCACATCCCCCGTTTCTGTTCCAGGATTTGACCTCAGATCAGCGCAGGTCGTGTCTCTGGCTACGGGGACTAAGTGTCTGGACTCGGACAACGTGAGCGACCATGGCGGGACGCTCGGCGACTGCCACGCTGAAGTCGTAAGCCGGAGGGCGCTGGTTCGATTCCTGTATGCTCAGCTGGAGCTGCTGCTCCGGTAAGATCCTCAGCCGAGAACTTGAATTAAATATTTTGTTTTTCTTTGTGGAGAATTTTCCTTCAGGGTAATTAAAAAGCTTTAACCGTTGACCATGAAAAACATTTTTCCCCTTATCTCAACGTTTTTGTTTCTTTTTACAATGTTTTTTTTATGAAGTTTTTGTATTTTTCATAGATTTTGCCGCTTTTTCCGACATTTTTCACCCGTATTTTGACTTCCTTTATTTCAGATATTTAAAAAAACTTTGAAAATGGGTCAAATTTGACCCGAAGACAACATGAGGGTTAATTCAGAGTAAAAAGCTGTCATGGTTTCTCAAATTTTTCTCTAATTGTCCACACTTCTCCACAGATTAGCCGAGTTAGATTCATTTCTACTTTCTCTAAATTTAATTTAAGTCCCAACAATTTACAGTAATGTCATCTAAAACGAAACAGGGTTTTCTTAAATATTTTAGGGTCCCAATGCCCACAATGAACTTCAAGGGTTGATTAATAAATACAAACATGACATATTGTTAATTAATTATTAAAAAGGCAAAGTTTCACACAGTTTCATACCTTGTCTTTTGTTGGTCTTGTTCCTTTCACCCTGACTGTGTTATGTTGAACTTATCTGTGTCTTTCCTCTTTGAAGTAATCCAGCAGACAGTGAGGAACAATCGATCTTCTTACCAAATACAGGCGGCGGTGGCGTCCGACTGCAGGACGGCGTCCTCTTCCACATGTACGTCAGCTCATCGCCGTGCGGAGACGCTCGACTCAACTGTCCCTACGAGACCACAGCTGCATGTGAGACCAACCCATTTAGACGATGGGGATGATAAATGATACTGACTCATGTGGTTTTGTCAAGAAATCGAACATTTCTGTTTCTGTACCTTATCTAGATGCACATTACCACCTTCAGTTTTTATTACCAATTCATTCTTCGTTGTGGACAATAATATAATAATCTATTTGTTCTGCAGCTAATAATGTTCTGTTCTTAGCTGCTGCACAAACCACTAACCTGACAGTGTCATTATTTTTCCAAAGGACAAATCCATCATAAAACATTTTGGCCCTGTGAAAACATGAATTGATAAAAAAAGCAGCACTTCTAGCTTCATTTCCTCTTCTTGTACATGGCTGAACAAAATGTCGTCCACACCAACATATTTTCAGCAGTTCCTTTAGCCTAACTAAAGAGTTAAAAAACATAAAAGGGGGGGGGGGAAATCCATCTTCTCAGCCGAAGAAGAGTCATAGGAAATAATACAGCTACAGGACAGTTTTTGGTATGAATAAGAAGAGCTTTGTAAAATTAACATTCACAACTGTAGAGTGTATATTAATGGAGAGAGCATGTGTGACGTCACCCATTCGTTTGTGGAGATCTGCTATGAGTTGTCGAGTTTGCCGTTACGGGCGCAGCCATCCTGGTTGAGGACGTGACGATTTTAGACGAGAGGGAGGAGTGAGGGAGGAGCCCTTACTCTCTACGTTACGTTACACACTTTCACTGGCAATCACATCATAGCCACGCCCTAAAACACCCCCTGCTTTATCGCCGATTTTAAAATCAATGAGCCCATAAATAAAAAAACTCAACATCATTCTGTGTTGCAGAAGACTTAAAACTAATGATTGAGACCATAAAGTCATTATGAAAATGTTGACTGAGGTAATAAATCAAGTGGGAAGTGGTTCACTTTCTCAGACTTCTACAGAAACAGACCTCCTTTTGCAACTGACACGTATCGCCTCCTGCTGGAGATCAGATAGAAAGCAGGTTTAAGGAGTCCCCCCCTGCTGGAGATCAGATAGAAAGCAGGTTTAAGGAGTCCCCCCTGTTGGAGATCAGATAGAAAGCAGGTTTAAGGAGTCCCCCCCTGCTGGAGATCAGATAGAAAGCAGGTTTAAGGAGTCCCCCCTGCTGGAGATCAGATAGAAAGCAGGTTTAAGGAGTCTCCCCCTGCTGGAGATCAGATAGAAAGCAGGTTTAAGGAGTCTCCCCCTGCTGGAGATCAGATAGAAAGCAGGTTTAAGGAGTCTCCCCCTGCTGGAGATCAAATAGAAAGCAGGTTTAAGGAGTCTCCCCCTGCTGGAGATCAGATAGAAAGCAGGTTTAAGGAGTCCCCCCCTGCAGGAGATCAGATAGAAAGCAGGTTTAAGGAGTCCCCCCCTGCTGGAGATCAGATAGAAAGCAGGTTTAAGGAGTCTCCCCTGCTGGAGAACAGATAGAAAGCAGGTTTAAGGAGTCCCCCCCCTGCTGGAGATCAGATAGAAAGCAGGTTTAAGGAGTCTCCCCCTGCTGGAGATCAGATAGAAAGCAGGTTTAAGGAGTCCCCCTGCTGGAGATCAGATAGAAAGCAGGTTTAAGGAGTCCCCCCCTGCTGGAGATCAGATAGAAAGCAGGTTTAAGGAGTCTCCCCCTGCAGGAGATCAGATATAATGCAGCTTTAAGGAGTCCCCCCCCTGCAGGAGATCAGATATAATGCAGCTTTAAGGAGTCTCCCCCTGCTGGAGATCAGATAGAAAGCAGGTTTAAGGAGTCTCCCCCTGCTGGAGATCAGATAGAAAGCAGGTTTAAGGAGTCCCCCCCTGCAGGAGATCAGATAGAAAGCAGGTTTAAGGAGTCTCCCCCTGCAGGAGATCAGATAGAAAGCAGGTTTAAGGAGTCTCCCCCTGCAGGAGATCAGATAGAAAGCAGGTTTAAGGAGTCTCCCCCTGCTGGAGATCAGATAGAAAGCAGGTTTAAGGAGTCTCCCCTTGCTGGAGATCAGATAGAAAGCAGGTTTAAGGAGTCCCCCCCTGCTGGAGGTCAGATAGAAAGCAGGTTTAAGGAGTCCCCCTGCTGGAGATCAGATAGAAAGCAGGTTTAAGGAGTCCCCCCCCTGCTGGAGATCAGAAAGAAAGCAGGTTTAAGGAGTCTTCCCCTGCTGGAGATCAGATAGAAAGCAGGTTTAAGGAGTCTCCCCCTGCTGGAGATCAGATAGAAAGCAGGTTTAAGGAGTCTCCCCCTGCTGGAGATCAGATAGAAAGCAGGTTTAAGCCACTTCTGCATTTGCAGCATTTTGCGGAACCAGATGCGTTGTCCATTAATAAGAATAATGTTCACAACCAGTCTGTGAAGATCCTGAGCATTCTGGATAATGTAGGAATAGAAGTAGGCACTAATATTCCCACCAAAGATCTTTGAAAAGGTATTTTGCAGTGTGTTCAAGACACAGGCGACATGAGAAGACCCAACTTTACTGACGCCTCACATCTAGTTCTCCGCCGTCTGCTTTGTGTCAGCCCCTAAGTCTCCATCTTTTGTTACTTCTGATGTCAGATCCCAGCAGGAGGTTCCGCTGTCACCTCAGGGTGAAGGTGGACGGAGGCGAGGGGACGCTGCCCATCACAGCGCCAATGGCCAATATGAACTGGACCGGTGTGGCGCAGGGCAAACGTCCCGTCACCATGTCCTGCACTGACAAGATGGCAAAGTAAGTTTATAATCAGGCCTGGAAGGTGTGTTCTAATATTTAATAAAGTACAATATTGAAATTTCAGTTGATAGTGTAATAAAATGTGTTGGTATTAGTTACAAAAAAAAGTTGTAATACTTTTTATTTGAAAGGATAATTTCAGTTTGTAACAACTTGTGTCTTGTTTTTGTAGTTTTATCATTTACACCAATTATGACAGAAACTGTCGTCAACATCATCACAGATTATAAATGACTTTAACCTTGACCTATCATACTTACTGTACAGTTTTCTTGTGCTATGAGGGATTAATACCAATATTTTAGTAACTATCACTTAAAGTTTCACCTCCGAATAAAGTGGTTCCCAGATATATTCACCCAGTTCATACAGCAGAGAAACAGCTAGCTGCAGTCTAGACAGTCAAACATGAGCTGTGAGTGAAAATCTTCTCAGCTGAAAAGCTGTCCAACCGCCATCAAACTGCACCTCTGCCCTGTTTGTCTCAACAGGTGGAGCGTTGTAGGCCTCCAGGGGGCCCTCCTGTCTCACCTGGTGGAGCCAGTTTACCTGCACAGCCTGACAGTGGGGACGCTCAACCACACGGGTCACCTGGGCCGGGCCATGGCACGGCGCCTCACCCGTCAAGAACCTGCTATTCCCATACAGACGACAGCAACTGCTGCTCGGCTGTAGGTCCAAAGGTTTTACACACCAAGTACTAATGCTCCTCAGTTCAATTTCATTCACTCAGTCTGGTAGGTAAGTTTCTGTTTCATTTGAGAGGAATAAAAGAAAGAATTGCGTTATTTCAAATACTTTATGTACATTTTTCTTAGGCAGTGTGGTGCTTTAATAATTTCATAATAATTTATATTCTTTATTGATCCCCTATGGGGAAATTACACTTTACACTGTTATTACACACTACACACAGGCCTGAAATACACACACATGCATCAATGGAGAGATGCCAGAGTAAGTGGGCTGCTAGTGCTGGACCAGCACCCTGAGCGGCTTAGGGGGGTTCGGTGCGTTGCTCAAGAACACCTTGGCAGTTCCCCTTCGTCTCTATGGGAGCAGCCGTGCAATGCATTCTGGTAGCGTTGCATGGATTTTAGAGGCACAGGAGGTGAACTGGCATCTCTCCAGCTACCAGTCCACACACACACCTCTGGCCCAAACGGGGACTTGAACACGCGACCCTCTGGTTCCAAACACCAACTTCCTTACCGATTGAGCTACCTTAATGCGAACATGCTATTGTTAGGCTCGTATAACGTTTGGCATGTTTATCATCTTAGTTTGGTGTGTTAGCATGCTAACATTAATACAGCTGATGGTAATGCCATTAGTTTTGCAGGTATTTGGTCATTAACCAAAACATTTTGACCTGATGACACAAGATGAAAAGCCAGAGGATCACTAAACATATTACAATTCATTCTGAGGGGAACATGGATGTGTGAAATTTCATGGCAATCCAGCCAACGTTTGTCACCGTATCTGTTCTCACCCCTTACTTTTTCTCTCTGCACAGGTCTGAACAGCAGCGAGGTTCGGCCGACAGGGAGGGCACCGAATGTCAGCATGAACTGGAGCTGTGGTGACGGAGGCCTGGAGGAGATCAGCACCTCCACTGGAAGGAGGAAGGACTCAGGGACGCCGTCACAGCTCTGCAAGCGCTCCATGTTCGCACGCTGGCAGAGGCTGCAGCAGCAGGTGGGTCCGAGACACTCAGAGACTGGAAACACTTAATCTCCTCAGGAGGAAGGGGGGTTGGCAGAAAAGTGGTTGATTTACTTAAAGGTGCTGTAGGTAGGTTTGCGAAGATCCAGGACCAAAAGATTTGAACATCGACAACTTCTCAGTCACTCCCGCCTTTCTGCTAAAGCCCAAAATGGTCTCTTAAGCCTCTCCCCACACAAGGGAGAATGAATACGTGTGCCCCCCCCCCCACCAGCCCTTATTGGTAAATCTGAACAGTGAGTGGTGGGGTTTTTGCAAACTGCACTACAGGCTGTAGCTGGTGCCAGAATAGCGGTTTTCTTTTTTTAATTACCTGCTTCATGTAGTTCTACTTGAACAGTTTCAGCAAATATGACAGAAAGTTAGTGTTACTGCACCTTTAAATAAGGTTTGCAAGACTTTACTTGTAGTGCATAATTTTCACTTTGGGGTATTAGTACTTTTACTTCAGTAAAGGATTTAATTACTTCTTCCGCCATGGTCAAATAAAAAAAAACTGACAAATTGTGACACACCAAAATACCCATAAATCTCACTTTTTTTAATAAGTGTATTTCGACTATTACATTACCTTTACCTACATTACCTTTAACTATGTAAATACAGTGCATGTACACACTCCTTATATTTCTTTATTTATATTTCTACTCTGATATTTATATACTTAGTGCAACTGTAACACAGAATTTCGCTTCGGGGGTCAATAAAGTATTTCTGATTCTGATGACAGCAAAGCATGTTTTTGTCTTACTTTCTCAGTTTAATGCTGCAGAGACCACTCCAGGGACATATTCTGCTTCCAAGATGGCTGCCGGACAATATCAAAGGGCGATGCAGCAATTTACCACCGCTCTGCAGGGTGGGGGGCTGGGATTATGGCTCAGAAAACCTCCAGAACCTGGTCACTTCAACGTCAGTGTGTGAAAAACTGTTTAAAGCTGAATATGGAGAGTGAAGTTCATGTATGTTTGTTCTTTGAGTGAATGAGGTACCAAGAATGTGACACTAGATAGAGACAAGATTGATAACTTTATCTTTATTTATCTCACATGAGAAATGATTGACTAGCTAGCCACTTAGCTTACTAGCTAGCTCACTGGAGTAACTTTGAAGATATTTTCTGTAAGTTTAACTAAGCAATACACAGTGTGTGGGTGAAATTTAACTAATCGCAACAGTGTCCTCACAAGATCTAAATCCCACTTTGGTCCTCACAAACACTATAATACAGAATTGCACACACACACACACACTTGTTTTTGTTACTAAGGAGGACATTGCATTGACATATCAATGAAAGATCAATTAATATATTGGGGACTTACCCTAACCATAACCACTACATGACTAACTTCGCCATATGATCTAAACTTAACCAAAAACCAAGTCTTAACCCTAACATTGAAATGGTTTACCTTGAGGGGACCAGCTTTTTGTCAACCATGGCGAGTCCCCAGTGTAATGGTGTGTGTCCATTGTTTCCCCTTCATCTCTATAGGAGCAGCCGTGCAATGCATTCTGGTAGCGTTGCATGGATTTTAGAGAAGCAGGACGTCGAGTTGCCCGCTCCACATTTGCATAAAGTTGGCTGGATTGAACTTTATCAGCCGGCTCAGCTCACCGCCTCACAGACGCTGACGGAAAGCTTTGTTGAGCTGAAACAAAGAGATTCAGCAACTGCATGGCCTATTTCTCACTTTCAGAAAAATGTTTTGGTGAAATATTTTGGTAAAATAAGAGCGTATTCCGAACAAGCCGCCGTTATGGTCAGTTTTGAAATCCTGGAGGAGACAGACCCACGTGATGCGTTTGTCCAATCAGCTGCAGCCAGCACAGCTGTAGGAGGGTGGCGACTGTTTTCCTTGCTTGTCAGCGGTCAGCATTGACTGTTAATATTAGTCTATGGTGGTCAGTGAAGAGAAATTGGTAGCGAGCCCACTTGCGTGCAATGCTGGAAGGTGGGGGGGGCAATCCCATCGGTGAAAACGTGTATATGGACACCCCTCATCAACTGTGTGAGCAGATTTATCTCCCCTTCACAACTTGTGTTTTACTTTTACAAAATGTGTGTTCTGTTGTAGTAATGTATATTTAAGATTTTGACAGCTGAAGACAGAAAGGGGGGAATGATATGCAGCAAAGGGCCGCAGGTCGGAGTTGAACCTGGGCCTCCTGCATCGAGGAGTAAACCTCTACATATGGGTGCCCGCACTACCAACTGAGCTATCCGGGCGCCCTCAGTAACGTAACTTTGATGTAACTATGTCTCACCTGTTCAACTACGTTAACGGTGCTCACCGTTCATTTTTTTTTAAACTGTGTTGGTAGTGCCAGAGTGTTTATGAGGCTCAGACGTGAAGGCATGCCGCCCCCTAGAGGGATGTTGTGTGCATTACAAGCTGGAGAGTCCAAGTTTTACTGAAGAGGTGTTTCCCTTTATTTCCTGCCCTCTAGATTTCTTCCAATTATCCCTTTAAATTAATGTAATTAGAAAATACCCCAAAGGCTTTTAGTTCTTTGAAAAATATTATATATTCCTGTGTAGTCAGTGTCTTGTTTATTTACAGTTTTCTAAGGTAAGGAATGTGAGAGTACTTCTAAAAGGTACGGATGGTGGGGAATGCTATGTAAACTTTTATTATTAGGTATGCAGAATGTGTGTAGTCTATATTGGTCATGACTATTTTTTATCACTGGGAATAAATGATCCTATTTGTGTTCTTGTTTGTTTCACTACAGAGTCAAAACTCAAAATCTGTTGATCAGGAATGTAAAAACGGTCAAAAATACTTTATATAATTGATATGCTGAGACAGAGGCGCAACTACCCAGTGTCAGAGGGGTATGCAGCAACAATTTTGGCGCTCCCCTTCCCCCCCTCAAAAAAATAAGTGTGCCAGACATTATCATGTATCAATAGAGAGAGAGAGAGAGAGAGAGAGAGAGAGAGAGAGAGAGAGAGAGAGAGAGAGAGAGTAATTACAGCTTCCATGTCACCCAACAGATGTCACTATAGCCTGCATGTCTGACAGCACAGCTAACATGAACAGTTAATGGTAAAACACAATCTATTAATGATTACACGGTAAATTAGTTATTGCATAAGTTATGTTTTCCCGATTCTTGTTATTTAATGTGCATGCCACCTATTTACCAGTTGTTATTTTACCTTAATAAAATTGAGATATGTCATGCATGGGATTGGTACCATAGGGTTTAACCAAAAATCAACATTGGCTAGCATTAAGCTAGCTGTAAACCCCTGCTAGCGTTAGCAAACACTAGCTAGTCTGAGAACAATCTAACATGAATATTTGCAAGCCTCCAAGTTTGGTAGTAAATATATATACACATGATTCCATGGTTAACCAGTTATTGCATTAGTTACGTTTTACACATTTCTTGCACATTCTACCTTACATTTTCCAGTTTTTAGCTCAGCAACTTTGGTTTTGCATACCTCCATTTGGCTGCTACATTCCCAGTGTTAGCAAACGCTAGCTAGTCTGTTAACGCGAATATTTGCAAGCCTCCAAGCACAGACATCACACTTTAAGTCCTACCTGTTGCCTTTCACCATTCACGTGAACCCATTGACACGCCATCTGGTTTTCCCCCTTTTTCTAGCCCAGACAGCTTTTTTGCTGTATCCCATTGACCGTATATTATGCTTTATCCATCTTTTTCCGTGGACGACAAACTCACTACTGGTACGCTTGTACGCGCTCGCTCAGCACCCCCCTCCCCCGTCAACATGCTATGATGGACCCTTATCCTAGTCGGTCTTTTAGAGGACTAACAGACTAGAGTACGTGCCACCTACTCTAGCCTTGTAGTCCTATAAAATGTTATACAACCTTGAGGGAATGCAGAAATGATTTAGAAATGCCCAACAGAGTATAAGAACTGTTGGGTCCTTGTAAATTATAGAGTGTGGTCTAGACCTACTCTATCTGTAAAGTGTCTCAAGATAACTCTTGTTATGAATTGATACTATAAATAAAATTCAAATTGAACAGCAACTCTATATAGAAATCTTTTTACCGTCGCTTAGGCGCCCCCCCATTCTGCTGCACCCCTATGCGCCACATACAGCACACACCCACTTTTTACGCCACTGAGCGGAGATACTCTTAGGAGCTTCATATTGGGCCTTGAGCCCCTGATGTGCCCAAAAACATTCTTTAACATTAACATGATGAGACTATATCATATGTGACGTATGTGCAAACACGAGCGCAAGACATGATAACATCCCCAGTTTTAGACAGCGGAGGTTACTAGATGTTTACTTATGTCCAAAATGTAGATAATAATTTTAAATAGTGTCTTAATAGTATTTTGACAAATCTCTATTTGAAAGAAAGGAGTTGTTTTTAAAAGCAACCCGTCAGAAGTCCAATTTTGATTTTAAAAATAAGTTAGGATCGGACATAGTCCATTTCACTTCTTATAATGCATCTTTTAAAAATAAGAGTACACTTTAATAGGATATTAAAACCTGCAATAATGGCACTTGGGGCAGGGGAAACAAGCTGTGAACACAACATAACATATCTTTTAAGTCGATATGATGAACTTGTTAGTAAACTGTTGCTTATTTACACATCCAGAAGCAACATGATGATTCATTAGGAGTCTGTGTCCACCTGATGAATGTACGTCAAACTCTTTTAGCTCCATTTTTGGTCGCTACCAACTTCTGAGAAAAATATATCTGAACGCTTTGTAAAGAAAACACCAAAATATTCAAACAGCACAACACGGTTTATTTTTAACAAGCAGATGCTTGTTGCTTATTACACAGCTATAACCCACAAAACTGCTGTCAAGTCAATCCAACAGGGTTTTTTCCTTCTTCTAAAAACTGAGCTGTGGGGGTTTGTTCAACATCAACCACGTTGTCACACAAAACACTGTTCACACCAAGGAGCCACAGTTTAACAGACGGTGGATTGGCGATGGCTGATGCTCAGTGATGATGTTGTCTGGTTTTTAATTGTAATTGAGTCTGAACATAATTAACATTAATATGCGGCTCAGTGTTGGTAGAAAATGCAGTTTAGTGCAATGAAACCTGTTTAAACTCAAGGAAGAAAACGGTATTGGATAAAGTAGAGATCTCACACACACACACACACACACACACACACACACACTAAATGTTTTGTCAGTTAAACCAGGGATGACTCCTTCAGAAAGGAGAAAACATCTCCCATTTCTGCTCAAATTATTTTTAATAATTGCTCACTGCAGCTAAAGTAAATAAAGTGAAAAATAAAGCTACAGGTCATTGAAGAACCTTTGAGCAAAAGTGCATTCCTACAGTGAAAAAATAGAATTTCAAAATACACACCTGGAAAGGAATATAAATAACAGGTAATTAAACATAATGTACAATACTGGAAAATTGCTTTTACGAAGGTTTAGTCTGCAGTTGACATTTGTGACTTTTATCAGACAGACTGATGATTAGCATCAGTCCAATTTATAATTATCCAGATGAAAACTTTAACTACAATCGCCGTCCCTGGTAAAAATGAAAAAGTTACCTCAGTTTTATGTGAATGTAAAGCCTTTGGCAGATTAACTAACATGTCATCAGGTTTTAAAGGCTAATACTGCTGCAGCTGAAATACATAAAGCCAAAATGGGCTACTTTCTTCATATATTACAATTTATGATACAAATGTTAGTTTTAACGTAAAAAGGAGGTTAACACTTAACACTTACATTTGACTTTTGACAAGTACTGTATACACTTTAGTTTGTCAAAGATCTGCATTTATTTGATCTTAAATGTAACTATGCCGTTTATACACCTGTAAAAATCCAGATTTACTTCAACAAACGTATTTCTAAGAATTTTCTATTATTAGAAATACATTTTGCCGGGTACAACACAGAAAATAGGCAGCTGTATAGTGTTACCAAATACACACACATTTGTTAATTGTTGAATGAAGGTTTTTTTTTTTTACTAACCAGCAAACGCTCCACAAATCTAAAGCTAGACTTAGAAAAACAATCAGTTTAAATGGGTGGTGCAATAGTTGACCTGCTTGTTATCACAACATTAAACACGTTTTGACGTTAATTTGTATCACCACACAAGACTGTTCTTGTGAGACACACACACACACACACACACACACACACACACACACACACACACACACTTTTAGTGGCAGTGGGACAGCAAAGCAGGTGACAGTAAAATGCATCACAAAACTCCTCAAAAGATTCATAGTTTCTAGTTTTAAAGAATCATAACAAATATGACACTGACAGAATCCCCTACAACACCAATGACTGTAAAGGGCACTGCAATAAACTACAAAATAACGTTGTTTTTTACATTTGTGTCAAGTATCGGTACATCGGCAGGGCTGGGCCTCCGGGGATCAAATCTGATGCCGGTTTTAAAGGGATCAATGTTCTAAATGAATTAAATTACCTTTTATTATACGCTTAAAGTGAGATACATAGACAAATTATTTGCCTCTCTCTACTGAAAACGGCACCACAACAGCCCTGACATGAGAACTGTGTAAATCTCTCAATTTCTTTTAAAAAGACCCAACAGGCTTTGTAGGAGTTTAGTCCAATGGTCATGTTAGTACAAAGAGCTCTCTCTGTGTAGATTTATCAATGTCCACGTGTTTAGTAACATTATGTTATGTTTTCATACAAATTAATATTGTTCAACAAGTCTTAAGATTTGTGGATAAATATTAGAATTAGTAGCTATAGATTTGAGCTTGACAATTAGAAATGGGAGCCAATAGATGCATTTATTTCTTTTACTCAAGCTCTTAAGTTGTCCAACTACTTGTCACTTCCTATGTGAACAAACATTGTGGATGAAGACTTCCCCCGGCATTCAAAGTGCACAATTTCAGGATTATTTTTCAATTCAAGTCAATAAAAATTAGCATTAGTAGCAGCTACAGGTTCTCATTTTCTTCCTTTAAGGGTTTCTCTCATTTTCTTCCTTTAAAGGTTTTTCTTGTTCCACGTTATAATTAAGCTAATGGTTTAATAGTTGAAATTCACTGTTGTAATTATATACTGCATTAAGTGACCAGCTGACAAAACTCCTGAAATCCCCTTTTTGACCAAATAGTCCCAGCAACCAAAAAGCACCAGAAACCAAATTCAGGAACTAAAATGCCCCTTTGTGTATTTCTGCTTGTGTTCTCAGCATTTGAAGATCTGTGAAATTAACCCAATTAGTCCGAACAACAGAGAGCCATGGTGTTGCTCTTTACAGTTTAAAGTTGCACGACATTTAAATGATGTGAAAAAATGCTGAAAACACCAGATCTGTCTGCAAAGCAGCAACAATCAGCTGAGTGTTTTGGGTTTTTGTTGCACACTGAATTTTTTAAGTGACCTTTTAAAAGACTTTGTCACAAAGTCAACTACATAACTTTAACATCAATTAACATTACAATAAATGTCCAGCCCTTGCCTTGATTTAGATAGTAGTTGCCACTCCACCTTAATATCTGAGCCATCGTAACGTTTTTGCAGGCCAGGAAGTGCACTTAGACGTTGGTTCCTTGCAGTCAAATCAAGGGTTTTGCTCTTTAGTTCCTAAAGAGATTAATTATTTCCTGGAAAAGTGTTTACGGTGGAAAAAAAAGGTCTCCATACTCTAGAACCAAATACCAAAAATGAGTATAACATAGGGTACACTATTGTATTGTCTCTTAGTACCCAGCCCAGCCTAACAACCATTTCAACAGGTGCTGCTTTGAGAGATTAAGGATTCATTTGAACATGTACAGAAACACTGAAATACTCCCCCCCCCCACCCCCCGCACACACACACACACACACAACTTAGATGGTACAATATCTACACATCTATCTGCCTCTAACAAACTGTTGACAGGGAGTTTTTTCTGCCTACAGAGACACAGTGGTTGGTTCATGGCTTTACAGAAAACGCAGTCAGATCCAGAGGTCAACACAGAGCAGAGAGACCAATGCACATTCAAATATATTTGGGGGATGTCATACTGCAGAAAAACCTGTCTACTGGGACCAACATAGTCAGTAAAGAACACACTAAAGCCTCCACACAGGACAGGAAGCCAATGTATGTGACCAATGTAAGAGTGGCAGTTTATAACACTGAGATATCCAAACCACACGAGTGTCAGTACTGGGAGAGAAAAAACAACAACATCCACACTGGAAAAAAGCCATACAGGTGTGGCTCCACAGTTGAGAGAAACCAAGTGAAACAACACTGCGACCAGGAAATCTGGATGGCTAACAAATAGAACTCAAAAAAATGTTTTTTTCTGAATATGTTAAAGAAAATCTCTTAAAATTCAATTCAATTAAAATTTTATTAGAATTCACACAACTTAAAACGCAGGATTTCTACCTCGTTCATTGACTTGAGTGTTGCCTCTAGTGACTGGAAGCTCTACAAACATTAAGGTGCCATATTATGCTCATTTTCAGGTTCATATTTGTATTTAGATGTCATACTAGTTTGTGGTCAAATTTTCATAAAACATCGTATTTGTTGTACTGCACATTGCTGCAGCTCCTCTTTTCACCCTGTGTGCTGAGCTCTCTGTTTTAGCTACAGAGTGAGGCATCTCTCTTCTGTTCCATCTCTGTTGGGAGACGCACATGTGCAGTAAGTACTACTAAGCGAGCATTATAACCCATTACAACCCATGACGCTCTTCTGTCCTCTGCCACTGGGACACGATGGAGTGTTTTGTGCTCTCCTTCACAGCCAACAACAGAACACTTTCCGTGGTACTTCGGCATGGTGTCTAAACCGGTGTTTCCAAATCGATAACATGGCGGATGTCCGAGAAGTTACTTCTATACCTGGAGGGTGGAGACACAGCCACTGTACGTATGCTCCAATTACACATTCAATTTAATTTTAATGTCACTTACACTGCAATATTACACTGTTTTCTTGTATCATGGCCGCACTTTAAAATACACTTTAAAATATACTTAAAATGCCTTTATTTGACGCCATTCTGCTTACTTTCTGTCTACCTTATAATTATTGTTTTTGCCTGTATTTCTTGTGTGTTTACTTGTTTGTGTGTTTTTTTTGCTGTATAGAAGATAATGCTGATGCTGTAATAAGGAAATTTCCCCGTTGTGGGATAAATAAAGTATAATCTAATCTAATCTAATCTAATCTCCGATGGGAGTGGGTGGTGCATGGGAAATGTTTCGGCCAATGACATAGACGGACGGCCCTACTGATTTTGACGAGTTCACCCGGAGACTGAAGGGAAGATACATTCGGAAACCTGTATCTCACTCAAAACAGCACGCATGTCTGTATGTATGTGGAAGCACCACAGACACAAAATAACACCCCAAATTCCAGAAAAAGTGATTTTTTTCATAATATGGGCACTTTAAAGAAAGGGTCTTATCTGTATACAAATATATAAATAATAGTTTGGAGTTGGCTCCTTCTGCCTCAAAAGAACGCAAAAGAAGTCAAGATTAACTATTTAGTATGTGTTTAAATTATTTTAGGTTACAATTACACAAGATTTAACCCTCGTGTTGCCCTCGGGTCAAACTGACCCGTTTCAAAGTGTTTTATATCAGAAATATGGATTTCTTTAAACCAAATTGCCCAAAAATAACATGGATGATTCCATACAAGATTACTTTCATTGAATTTTTTGGGTGTTTTATTGAATCTTATAGCATTTGAATCAAAACAGTATCCAGACTAAACTTTGACATCTACCCATCTGAGATCCACTCAACATCCTCAGATCTTAACTATTAGTCAAAATAATTCATAATTTCTGCCTTTTTAACTAAAAACGTATGTATAACTTGATATAAATTAGGTTTTTTGACCATGAATTCCAAGAATAAATGTAAAACCTAATATTAAAGATTTTTTTTTAAAGCACCAAGAGCTGGAAAATGTGACAAATCAGAAAAGGCGACAAAAACATTGGAAAATCCCAAAAATATATTAATTTTCAATTTTGACATGGAAGGACAAGTTTATTGTTAACGGGAAGACAACACGAGGGTTAAAGAAGTAAGTTATGATTTGTGTCTTTCAGTCCATTCGGGCTGGATATAATTGCGCAAATGATAATAATAAAAACACCACATATAGCTTCCTTTTGTTCAGGTTCAATGTGAAAGCCATCCAGAGCCGTGATCTGTAGTATAACACAGTGCAAATAACATACAAGCAGTGCAAGCGTACGAAACCACACTGGAGAGAAACTGGTCTAGTTCTAACACACCACTGCCGGCACAGGAACTGCTTTCACTTACATTTTTTTCAGGTGGCCACAAAAGAGAATCAAGCAAATGTCAGTTCCTCTATCAGCCATCTAGATTTTTACTACAAAATAAAACCCTTATTTGCCCAAGGGTCAACAATCCTACCAGCCATCAGCTGCAACTCTGCTGCTCAGCTGTTTTCCATTCTGTGTTGATTATGTACATAAGCTTTTTTTCTTCTCCTAAAACAGCAACAAAAAGCTGTAAGTATTTTCAAAAAAAGGTGCATTACTTATCACACAGAGGCTCCTGAACATCTGAGTTCAACAGAATTGAACTGTGATATGATATTCGGTTTGAAAGTGTATTATAGATGTTTAACTACAAATTTTACCGTCCATTACAAGAGGGAGTGCTTTTTTCTTGTGCTTTTATTTTGCAACATTTAGCAATCATTACAATCAGTGCATTTAAGAAGCTAAATGGCCAAGTTATCACAGCTTAACTGCTGAAAACACCAAATTGATTATATAAAATTAGTGGGGTTTTCCTTTAAAGCATCAGACTTGTTCAAACATAAATCTGCTATTAGTGGCACAGATTAGATTTGCAGAACTTTTAAGCGTCTTTTTTAAAAAAAAAAAAAGGTTTTTAACAAAGACAACAACGCCTCTCCTATGTTACGTCTAAGCTTTTTATCATCATAGGTACACAGGTGTTTTTCTCTCGCCTCCACCAATAAAAAAAACCACACACGTCATCTCTGTATGTTGGCAATGATGAGTTAGATGAGTTAGAGAGTGTAATGGATGCAGAAGACAGAGAGCACAAGTGCTTTTTCTTTCCTGCCCTCCTCAGTCTGGGAGAGGTCAGAGTGAGAGAGAAAACTGACCTCCTGTAAACTCAAGACAGCTGTTAAAAGTCTGTAATTTTATCCGTCATTGAGCGATAGCTGAGGTTACGTCGATTACATTATGCGACAAGTTTTCACAGACAAGAAGCATATAAGGATACTTTTTTTTTAAAGCCACCTTTTAAGCCCGCAGGATGTAAGTGTTCGATGCTCCAAAGACAGACTCTGGGTGGAGTTTCACAGTGAAGTAACAGTAGCAGGAGGTCATTTCTCCTGCAGCAGGGCTGGGATGTTGATGTTCCAGCCGATGGCCTGCCGGTCGAAGCCACAGGTGAAAAGGTTGCAGGAGGTGTTGTCTTCACACCAGGCGGAGCAGCACACCATCCGACGGTGACCCTAAACCACGACAGACAACACAAACATTTCAACGCTGAGGACATGCGAGGGATTGTAAGACAACAAAGTAGTCTGAAGACAATATGTTCTGAATTTCTTACTC
Source organism: Percina caprodes (assembly GCA_013375575.1). Taxonomy (NCBI): domain Eukaryota; kingdom Metazoa; phylum Chordata; class Actinopteri; order Perciformes; family Percidae; genus Percina; species Percina caprodes. The sequence goes on from JABXJD010000071.1 coordinate 174,098, forward strand.
ATTACTGAGTGTGTTGCAAAATCTGCTGTGCTTCTATGTATTTTATTTCTTTATTTTTGCCATATATGTGATAATAACGTAACAAAGATCCCTGGCTGGACTGCAACCTGAGGATGTTGCAATCGCCAGCAGGAAGCCCCATTGTTGGGTTTTATTTCAAGTCATGAAATTTAAAATGTACTCAGGACATTAAACCTGATTCAGCATTCAGAGCAACAGGAAACACCAACCCTTTCACTTGAACACAAGGAGGAGGACAACAATATTCAATGGTCTTACAAGCTTTAAAAGCAAACTCAGTAAGTGGTGAACTCAAAGATATAAAAATAAATGATGACATCTAAACTTAATCTGCAGTCAACATGACGGATAGCCATTTAAAATCTTATTATTTCATGTTATTTAGAAAGATTCCCATCACATGTTGCAAGAAGTCAATTTCAACATAGGAAGAGTAACTATTATGTTTCAACCCTTGTATTGTATTCGGGTTAAATTGACCCATTTCAAATTTTTACAAGAAGAAAAAGTTAATTTTTTTCTACCTAAAAATCAACGGCCTTACCTTATTTTCTGTGATAAACATGTATTCCTGACTCAATTCAGAACCTTATTCCGGATATGACCACAGACGGAGTAGGGACCCGAGGGATACGAGAGGGTCCCGAAAGTGAAGACAATACAAGGGTAAAGTCTTTAAATTGATACCATTGTACAGAGAGTCTGGCCACTCTGAAATCTAAAACTTAATCTGCCGTCAACATGATGGATAGCCATTTAAAATCTTATTTTATGTTATTTAGAAAGATTCACCGGTTATCACCTGTCGCAAGAAGTCAATTTCAACATAGGAAGAGTAACTATTATGTTTTAAGTCTTTAAATTGATACCATTGTGCAGAGAGTCTGGCCACTCTCCATTGACGAGTGTTAACTTCCTTGATGACGGTACTCTGTTGAAGTTTAAAACTACTGGCTCTGTCTAGAGCCACTCTGGATCTGTCGTAACCAATCCTTAACGTTTGGTCGTGACGTTGGCTTAGCATCGCTAGCATTTGCCTTAGCTAACTCCTTCACCACTAACGGAGCAAGCTGGAAAAAACGTTTCCCGGGCCCTGCGGGGAGGAGGGCCACGACATCATGGCCCCCAAAAAAACTCAGCAAAGGTTGTTCTTGCTCGGGCTTTAACTTCTGGATATTCGGCAACGTTGCCACAACGGACCGAATGGCTTCGGTCGCATCTTTCTCCGCCGCCATTACGGAGCTACAATTCAAAATAGCGCACAACCTCAATGTCATCGTTCTCAGCCGCTCTCTCTGTTCGCTGATTCGACAGGTCAAGATTTGACCGGAAAAAAACCCGTGAATATACCGAAAACCCAAATTTGGACTGAAGGAAAATGAAAATTGGGTGGAAGTACGTAGGAGTGCAGAGCCAGGCTAATTATATGGTACAGATGAATGATGACCATTTCTAAATGGTAATTTTGAATCCAGAGCAATAACTCATTTCACACTGAAAGGAAAGAGGGGTGTGTGTGTGTGTGTGTGTGTGTGTGTCCTCCTCTACTGACTGACCTGTCTGTTGCTTCGTGGGAGTCGAGCCAGTCGCACCCCGGACATGTCGAACAGCCGGACCTGCCGATTGTCGTGAGGAAGAGCGATGATTTTCTGGTTCACAGACACGCTGATCCTGGACACAACAGCAGGATGAAAGGCATCAAATTACAACACGTGGTACTATATCATAGGAGCATAAATTAGGATTATAATAGTTTTTAATGGCTTTGAAAGAAAAGGCTTTCAGCCACAAGGCTTGCTGGTATCAGGAAAATAAAACCCAATTGAAGCAGATATCTAAATCAAAAAAAGAGCCTTTACTGTGAAAATCAGCCCAGTTGTGTAACAGATTTAAAACCATAAGCAGTTCATTCTGTTTCATCACTTAATGAATACAAACACTGGAGAAGCTGTTTATCACTACACTGTAACACATCTGTTGGCTTGTCTACAGCTCACAGACCTGTTGACAGCGGAGTCAGTGCGGATGGTTGCAATGGGCGACCTCATGTTCTTCAGGTCCCACACTTTGACCGTCCGATCGTCGCTCCCAGACACCACGTTGTCGCCCACCGTGAACACGGCAGACGTCACCGTGCTGCGCAGGACAAGAAGACAACGTTCACACCGAAGGTTAAAGAAGAGCGGCGGTAACCTGGCCTGTAGCGACTTAACTGTTGAGATGTTTTGTTCTCGCCGCGTGTGATTGAAGAACGCAGTTTTAAATGCCAATATTTTTCATGCAGTATTCATCTAGCTGAATACTGAGTAAATTGTTTCATACAGTAGAAGATTACCTCAAGTTTCTCATGTGTCGCAGTTACAGCTAATGTCATAAACAAATTAAAATGACATTGAAATTTAAATTATGGTACATTTAATTTTGTTTACTTAAGTATAATAAAAATACATTAAAAAACAAAAAATAATGACTCAATGTCAAGCGATTATAGACATAACTAAAAGCCAAAGTTCATTAGTATTATATACACAATACAAAATCAACAAACTTCATGAACAAGCTACACTGCACTAGAACCACAAAGATGAAACCATTAGTTGTTCATTATTACTTTGATAATCAAATTGGGTTGAGTCATTTTTTTGGGGGGTGGGAAAAAAGCTAAAATTCTCAATACATTTCAGGGCATCATCTTGGGAAACCTGATGCACATTTTTCACCATTTTCTCACATTTTATAGACCAAATAATGGAATCGCTATATGAACACAGCATCCTGGGTTTAATTCCAGCCTTGGTACCTTATTTGCATGTAACACTATTTTTTCTCTCCACTATTTCTATGCCAAAATTGTTTTCAATCAACACTTTAGTCCCTACACATATATTTCTTTAAATCTAACATCCAAAACGGAATCATGGAAACGAGGAGAGGGGAAAAGATGGCGGGTGTGTGTGTTAAACTGACTCAGTGTGTCCCTGGAAGACGTTGACAGAGTGGATGGACGGATCTCTGAAGTCCCACAGCCTGAAGGTGGTGTCTCTGGACGAGGTGACCACCAGACGCTGGGTGGGGTGTGTGCAGCAGTGGGTCAGCTCCTGGTCATGACCTGAACGCCCAAAGACAATCCTTGCATGCTTAGACATTTTCATCTTTTTCTCATATCTACACTGCATTTATTGGATATCATCTCCTTTTCTACAACATAATTTATGGGAAATATTTCCTTGCTGCATTATCGAGTATTAAACACTCAACTTTAATCTAGTTCCCTGTGAAAGTAATACATTGTGTAAAGGTAGTAGTAAAACAAGATAAACACGTCTCCACTAGAATTAAAAAGATGGAAAAATAAAGTACACACACACACACACACACACACGCACACGCACACACACACGCACACACACACACGCTATTGGAGTCCAAAAGGTTCATTATTATCATATATTGATCACAGTAACAGTGCAATAGTCGCTTCACCCTACCAGTGAGAGAGTGGACCAGCTCTGAGGTCTCCACGTCGTACAGGTTGGCAGCCCGGTCCCAGGAGGCCGTCACAACCTGTTTGCCTCCAACCAGCCAATCAGCGGCGATCACCACACCCTGATGGCTGCGTAGAGTCGTGGTCGCCACGCGGACAGAAGGACAGTCGTTTGGACCGTCCACCTCGACGTCAGCCTCATCTTTATCCGAAAAGTCCACGTCATCTTCGCAGGGTGTTTGCTGCCGAAAGAAGAAATTAAGTTTCAGAAACAATGAAAGTTTTAAAGAGTAACTCAATCAGTAGCTCAGAAACACTCAATCACGTTGGTAGTGCTGCTGATGCTTACACTGATGTCAGCAACTGGCTGTGGAGTTGGCAGCTGCACCATGTATCTCCAGATGTGAGCTGTCTGGTCTCCGGAGGCTGAGGTGGAGAGAGATGGGGCAAAACCACCATCAGAACCAAGATGACCCTTCCTAAAAATATTACTGTATGAAAGAAGTGTGTAAAAACACTCCACCCTTCTACTTTGGAGGTTACAACTTATCTTTTCAAAAATGAAAAATGATAGAACATATAAAAACATGTATATGTATCTATGCATGTGTTTATGTGTGTATGCAAAACAAAAAAAAAATAGATCCACATTAGACCCGTCATTTAATCGATTCAAGCTCTACCGATTTAAATTAGATTCATACAATTCCAAAAATCAATTTATATTTTGTGTTGTTTTGTAATTTGTATATTATCACATGGGAAAAGTAACTACATTTACATACTGTGAATCTTTTAAATTGAGAATCGTTTTTGAATCGAAAATTGATTTTGAATCAAATCTTGAGCCTAAAAAAAAAAAAAAAAAATCAATATCAAATGTGACATTTTCTGAATCGTGCACCCTAGCGTGTGTATGCATGTGTGTATTTGTAATTTTTTATTTTTTTAAACAATACTCTTATTTACTCTTTTTGAACATGGAAATGCTGAAATGTACATGTGCTTATGTATCTTTTAATATTTTCTAACATGTTCATGTCTGAAATGTTAATTTTGACACATTTTTAGTCTTGAGCTCATTCCAGGTTAGGCCACAAGAGGTTTTACAGCTTCGCAGTCATCCAGGTTATAGTTATCCTCTGAAGGTTAAACAACAAGGGCAACTGGACCGAGAGTCGTCTAAAGTTCAGAACTAAAGAATTCTCTCAGATAAGAGACGAGCAGCTTTAACAGGGTCCAGATACCCTTGTTTTTTTTAACCTTCCTCGAGATAGCTCTTATTTTGATACGTGTAAATTGATTATTCCCAGTGTGGAAGCACTGCAGCTGCTGCAGTAAAGAAATATACAGAAAACCACCTGATGTGGCTGCTACCGGCAAGAACTTTAAGGACGTTTCAGTTTCAATGAATCTTTACCTGTTAGAGCCATCTGTTCAGTGGGGTGGAACTTGATAGAGTTCACTGTGGAGACAGAGACACAATAGATGTATTACGTCATGCCATAACAGACACTATTGAGATAGTACTTAATCTTAACCTTCAATTTTCTGATGGCTGCTTCCCATTAGCCTTTATTTGATTGAGTTAAAAAGAAATTAACATATTTTGAAGAGAGCCCCCACATTTACTAAAAATGTACAACTTTGTAACAGTACATAGAGGCTCTTATACTTTACATTTCTAACTCTACCTGATCCTTGATGGCCCATATATTTAAGGAGACACTTTCCCGTCTCAATGCTCCACAGCATCGCAGAATGATCTGTTGAGACACAGTATGGATGGATACAAAAAAAAGGGAAAGGAAGATTAGATTTAGAGTTAAAGCAATTTTACTGCTGTGTTTTTTTGGTTTTACAGATTGTTTGAATACAAAAATTAACCTTTTCTCACAGTGGAAATAATAAAAAAAAATGCATTTAGATATGACAAATACATTTCTAAAAAATGGACAAGAAGACCTGACATTTTAAGCAGTGACAGTGTAAAAACCAGGAACACTGGCATAGATTTAAGGGAAAAAACAAATTATTCAACATAGAGTTTTAGAGAGCAGAACAACAAAATGAGTTAAAGACAGACAGCAAAAGATTAAGCCAAAGTAAAAAAAAATAAAAAGACATTTGAGGAAAGAAATTGACAATATAAATTAGTGAACTACCTGCAGATGCAGTACCGAGCACCACAGGTTGTGTCCTGGTGACGCTCAGGTCCCAGATGCCGTCTCTGTGGCTGACATACTCCTTTACCAGCTGGCACACCGCTCTGGACGTGGTCGCTTTAAAACTGGACACAATCTGACACCGACATCAAACTCACGTTAACACAGAAAGGAAATCACAGTCCTGAACCTAACAGGGTTCCTACACACTTCTCAAAACAAACAGCATCTTCTACACGGTTTATATCTCTGCTTCTCAATCTGTTGTGTGGGTATTAACACTGACATGTTTTAGCATTGCCACGCTTGGAAATTGGCATTTTGGGGGGTTAATAAGATCCAACAGTAATCATTTTTAGAAATAATTAAAGACTCTTATTTTTAAATCATTTTTCAATCAAATTAGTGACTTAAGTATTTAAAATCCAAGTATAATACAATCCAATTTAAAGGTTTCACATGTTCCCCACACTCTTTCCTAATTTTTACAAAATTTTAAGGCCTGGAAAAGATGCAATTTAAATTTTTCAGACTTTTGCAGAGCTGTGTAGGAACCCTGGTTGGATAGAGGGAGGAAGCGGGTCAGCAGGACTGAAGAGCTGCTCAGCAGGGCCCGTGTAGTATGCCAGGGCTAAAGAAGCTTTGGTTGTCAACAGCGTTATATCAGTCCTGGGTTCAAGAGGTTTTACCTGTCCCAAAAAAATCTTTATTGGTATTTGTTTTAAGGCTTTAGTGCGTAACTTTGATATTAATGAACGTCCGTTTCATTCAAGCCATTGAAATGAGTGACCAAATGAGTTGCTACCAAGCTAATTAAGACTCCACAAATCTATTTATTTCTCAGCACGGCTATTCAGAAGATTGTGGCGTCCGGCGACTTTGCCGCGCAGAAACTCGAGTGAGGTTTACCTCTTCTGAAGAGTTCATGTTTTTTTAATCCTCCGTGTCTCCTTGGCTACTAGCAACTGTGTGGAGGAGGGGTGGGGGTGCGTGCGTGGTTGTCATTATTTAGAAATCCTCTCGAAATGACAGAAACAACGCACGATAGCTTTAAGCTTGTTTTTAAGCACATTCTTAGTGGGGTCGCCACTCCACTAATGCCTTTTAACCCTTGTGTTTTCCTCCGCTCTAATTTGACCCGTTTTTAAAGTTTTTTTCAGAAATATGGATTTCTTTCAACCAAAATAACTTCGATGCATGCATGCATGCATGTACGCTGTATGGAACCCATGAAACATTCTTCAAAAAGGTTTAATAAATGATTACTTTCATTGAATTTTGGGTGTTTTATAGAATTTTAAAGCACTTAAAAAAAGGTTAAAATTGTTTCAAAACCGTATCCTGACTAAACTTTGACATAAACCAGTCTGTGAGCCACATACACCAGTCTGTGAGCCACGTACACCAGTCTGTGAGCCACATAAACCAGTCTGTGAGCCACATAAACCAGTCTGTGAGCCACATAAACCAGTCTGTGAGCCACATAAACCAGTCTGTGAGCCACGTACACCAGTCTGTGAGCCACGTACACCAGTCTGTGAGCCACGTACACCAGTCTGTGAGCCACATAAACCAGTCTGTGAGCCACGTACACCAGTCTGTGAGCCACGTACACCAGTCTGTGAGCCACGTACACCAGTCTGTGAGCCACGTACACCAGTCTGTGAGCCACGTACACCAGTCTGTGAGCCACGTACACCAGTCTGTGAGCCACATAAACCAGTCTGTGAGCCACGTACACCAGTCTGTGAGCCACGTACACCAGTCTGTGAGCCACGTACACCAGTCTGTGAGCCACGTACACCAGTCTGTGAGCCACATACACCAGTCTGTGAGCCACATACACCAGTCTGTGAGCCACTCAACATCCTCTGATTTTAACCAATAGGCAAAATAAATCATAAGTTCTGCTTTTTAAACAGAAACATTAGGTACGTCATTTAAACTTAGTTTTATTGATCAGTCTTCAGCATCGGAATAAGTGACAACAAAAAAACTGCCAGGATGACATTTTCATGGTTCATGGTCGACAGGAAGACAACACAAGGGTTAACCAAACACCATCAAAGACCAGTCAACCCAGATCTGGTATCAACACAAACTATCAGTACCGTAAACTGCATTTCTCATACCAGGATTACTATAAATGCAAAAAATGGAAAAAGAGGGGGCAAAAAATACTGTGTTAAGGTGAGACAAAGAGTTGATCAGTAATAATTATCGTTCTTATCAAGGTTTGGTGAAGATGTTTACGTTAAAAATAGGGATGATACAAACTGGACCCTCGGTTCGTTTTGGAAACAGACCACTAAATAAGTTCCAACTAAAAGGAAGCAGGAGAGAAAGAATGGCATCATTTATGTGAAAAATGTATTTGAGGCTAAACATACAGAACATTCCCATTCATCTGTTAAGATATTAAATCAACAAATTATAGTCAAAATAAAAACAGATAGAAGTGACGTTACAGATATGATTAAAAATACCATTGCTAAGCATGGTGGGAACCAGTGGTTTGCAAGCATTACGGCAGATTGTCTTGTAAAAAGAAAAGGAAAACAACGGCGTCTCTGCTTTTGCTAAGTTTGACAGATAATGTGACAGTGTGACAATGTAAAAGTGACAGCTGACTCTGGATGGACAGTAATTTGTGAGAATAATGATGCAACTAGCTGCATTTAAAAGAAGAAGCAACAGGGACTGGAAGGTTTAAGGAAATGCGAAGCATCGCAGAATAAGCTTTAAGTAACTGGCTGAGTGGCGGATCTAACGCATCCAGCAGGTTAACGCTTTACACTTCGTAGCTTCAGTGTGCAGTCTGCCATAGCCACATCAAGATTAAGCTTGTTTTACAATCAATACAGCAGTTAAAAGGGAAGTATTTTTCAAATCAGAATTTGTGAAAACAACTTTAGTTACAGAAACAACTAGCAAAAGTTAGCATGTGATAGAAGTTTAAGTAAACCATTATGTTGGCTGATTTTAACTTTTTTGTACAGTATATTTATACATTTGTTGCGTTAAATCTCTAGGGTGGAGGCAGAAATGTCAGAGAGCAAAATCTGAAACATATTGGGTAAAAAACCCAAAACATACTAAATTACCATGTCTAAATCAAACTAGCAGTAAGTGTAAAAAATGTATTATTTTTGGAATTTGAGAGAGTTGACTTCTTTCAAGGCACGTTACCTGATACATTTGTTATCAGAAAAGGTATTAACTACTCAAATCTTAGTTTGTTGTTCCTAAAAGGATTCAAAAAGATAAAAATAAAATCTGATATGGCTGTGCACTTTTCAGCAGACCACACTCTGCCTCAAGCAATGATCTAAAGCAGCCAACAAATGCTCATCCACCTTGAGTATTTTATTAATCAAGGCGCAAAAAGGCATTTTGAGGCAACAGCTGCTTCATGTTAAAGATGTCTCCGTAGTGTACCATTATGTGAATGCCGACAATAAGCTAAATGAAAACCAAGGAGGTGCAACTGAAGAAGCTCGTTAGTGAGCTAATAAGTTGTGTTTTATCTCACACCAGAAACTGATAGAAAAGCTCAAACTCCTACATTTGAATCACCAAGTCTCTTGGGGAGGGAGTGTCGACCCCCTGGCTGGGCTGCTCATACATATTGGCACACAAGGGGAAGAAAGCAACAAGTTTACCCATGAGTCTCCACCCCACAACTCCCAACCGGATACGCTGAAGTTGCGGGATCCACCTACTCTGGCATGGCAAGAGTTTGAACGCGGCTATGAGCAAAAAAAGGTGAAGAAAGACAGCAGTTCACTGACGAAAACAATGAAGCCGATTTATTCACCGGGTAGAAGTCATTGGACAGTTTTCTCCAAGCTTTGATACAAGGTACCCCCAGGTTCCCACAAGTTAAATTAAGACTTTAAGACCTTTTAAATATAATTTTAAATTAAATTTAATACCAACTTCATGAACACTCGCAAAAGTATGATGGATATTATGGAATATCAGAATGGGTTTTAGGCTATAAAAATAGTACTAGAACTTAATACAACATATTTTAGTACTCGATACAACATGCTTTGTGATAAAACAATGAAGTTTTTAATCTTATGAAATTACGATACAAAGAATTTTAAGACTTTCTAAAGAAATGTGAAACTTTTGAGGCCTTTTTTTGAATATTTGTTTCTTTTAAGACCCCCTGTGATGAAACCATATGATAAATATAAACACACCTATGCAAGCAGACTTTACATCTATAATATGTACAACAATGATTTAACAATTTCTGGATACTTTCTCTATAAATCTTATTCCATTTCCTTTTGCAACGGCAACATTTTTAAAAAATAAAACAGTGTTTACCTTGCTTGTGGATGCCTTGTAGGTCGTCTTTAGTTTTTGTGACAGCTGGCTGGTGCTATGGCTCGCTGTGGATTGTCAGAAATACATGAATTGATAATAAAGTAATTCATGTAGACATTTCACTATATACATGCCATCAAAAATTCACATAAACCCCGATGTGAAAGGAGAGTGAAATGTGTCCCACCTTTTGTTTTCAGTGCTCCTTTGGCTAAATCTGCCCCTTCGAAAGTCTGCCCTTCTGCAGCCAAACGGTCATTCAGCGTTTCGATTTCTCGGCGTACTGAGAGTCAAACAGGTCACATGATAAAAGACTGGACAGCAGTAAGACCAACTGCACTCTGAACTGCAACATAGCACAGGTTTCACTGCCATCAATGGCGCCATGTTCAGACCAGGTTACTTGCCAGGGAAGAAGACTATCAGAGAGGCTCAGGTCAGAAAATAAACAAGCTGTGTCTTTGTTACGTAGCTGGCTAACAAGTCTAGAATAAGTATAATACTTGTTCCACATCATGAGAACCTGCAATTATCCTGCTTAAAAATTCCTGCAATGGCCTCTTCAAAACAGACATCTCTAAGGATCAGACCAAAAATCAGCAGTGACACCAAAATAATGCTTGTGCTTGTAATTGAATTAAGCATTTGGTTTATAGCAATGTTGTTACTTTACTAATTACTGCAAAGTGAATGCCATTTTTATCCGTTGTTTTAATAGCAAAAAGAATCAATGTGAGAATGACTTATTGTTCTTTTAAGCAATGTAATTTTTTTTTCAAAGAAAGTCAAATAGTTGCTGAATTTATGAGACACGGTCTACTTTTATTATCTTTTGTAAATGTATTCTTGCACTTTAATGACAAATCAAAACATTTCTCAGTCAAATGCTACATTATTCATCACAAGAACAGGTACCATAATTGTTTTTGTGGCTTCAAGGTTATAAAAACAGAAGCTGTGTTTGACTAGATAAGGAAATGTGGTTAAAAAAAGTGCTTCTCTTAACAATTACAGTTAAATTGCCCTTCAGCAACGCAGTTAGCAGGAGTTTGTTCCTGTCTATCTGCACACATACTGTCAATGCAGGAGACAGCTGGACTGGGTATACTAGATTTTAATTTACTTATTGACTTACATTCCAGGTTTTCTATGTAGAGGTTTTCAAACTCCCTCTCGATCTGACTGAACAGGTCCAGCAGATTGCTCCTCAGAGACAGAGGCAGTTTGGAGTCCTGCAGGGAGACAAAGGGAGGGCATGAAACCAGTTTATCACTGAGGAGAGAAGCAGGGAGTGTGTGAGGCAGGTTCTTCAGTTCAAATACTGGGTGTTAAAATCACTAAGGTCAGAAAAAATAACTCAAAATAAAACTATGTAGTAAAGTAAGATATAGAGATGAGACTCGGGGAAGTATTTCTAAGCCTTCACACAAAACAAGTTTGTTATTTGGCACCACTAATACAAAACATACCACTGCAACAAAAACCCAGACAAAAACACTCTTATCACACAATAAAAACCTTGAGGAAGGAAATAAGAGCCAACTTCTGTTTCAGGCTCTAACAGGAAAGACTCAATAAAAAGGGTTACGGAGCACAGCCTTAAAGGTCCCATGACGTGCTGCTTTTTGGATGCTATTATATAGACCTTAGTGGTCCCCTAATATTGTATCTGAAGTCTCTTTTATATAGACCTTAGTGGTCCCCTAATACTGTATCTGAAGTCTTTTATATAGACCTTAGTGGTCCCCTAATACTGTATCTGAAGTCTCTTTATATAGACCTTAGTGGTCCCCTAATACTGTATCTGAAGTCTCTTTTATATAGACCTTAGTGGTCCCCTAATACTGTATCTGAAGTCTCTTTTATATAGACCTTAGTGGTCCCCTGATACTGTATCTGAAGTCTCTTTTATATAGACCTTAGTGGTCCCCTGATACTGTATCTGAAGTCTCTTTTATATAGACCTTAGTGGTCCCCTAATACTGTATCTGAAGTCTCTTTTATATAGACCTTAGTGGTCCCCTTATACTGTATTTTAAGTGAGTCTCTTTCCCAAATTCAGCCTTGGTGCAGAATTACAGCCACTAGAGCCGGTCCTACAATGAGCTTTCCTTAGGACGTGCCATTTCTGTGTCTGTAGCTTTAAATGCTATTGAGGAGGAGGGGGGGGGGGGCAAGGTGGAGGGTGGGAGTGTGACCTTGACCAACTGCCACTTTGCTTGTTTGCAAGCCATGATGTCTCTCTCTCACGAGCGGGCCAAATTTTCTGGGAGGGCAAAGCAGAGAAAAGGGGAGGTAACCTTTCCCCCTATGACCTCATAAGGGGCAAGATTCCAGCCCACCTGAGCTTTCATTTTCTCAAAGGCAGAGCAGGATACCCAGGGCTCGGTTTACACTTATCACCTTTTCTAGCTACTGGGTGACCATGGGAAGGCTGGGGGAACTCATATTGTTAAAAAAAAACTCATGAAGTGGAAATTTCATGCCATGGGACCTTTAAACCACCAGAAAGTGTTGTTGAACAGCCTCCAAACAGGCTTTAAACTTTGGCCTGTTGGCTTGAACAAGCAAACACAACCTTAATCCCAACGTACCACTGTGCAATGCTTCAGTTAAAATACATTATGGACAAGATCCCATTGAACTTATTGTTACCAGGCACGTTTAAGTATTCAAAAATGATGTACCACATCATTATATCCATCCACCCACCAACAGTGAGCAGGAAATGTTCAATGAAAAGCAGATGATCAAAATTAAAAGCATGACATGCCCAATCTTTTTAATAGATGCTCAGTTTGAACAGGTTTTTTTGTCCATGTGTATGCCGCAAGACAATTAATACTAGTTTACAGTATTGTAAGTCCTCCTGAGATGGCCATAGTCCATTACTTTATTTATACAAGGAGTGAAAGAGACAAATTAGATACTTAAACCATGGTTAGATTACTATTATTTTTTTATCCCTGCTTTATTTATTAGTATTAATGTAGAAAAGCATTGTTTCGTTAACCTAACGTCAACAGTTTCAGGCATTCAACTTAACCTCTACATAGATATTTACCCACGAATCACATTGACCAAGGTTGAGAACTGATGCTACAAACAAAAAGAATTAGAATTACATAGAAACCACAAATGAGAAAAACAAGTACATAGATAAAAACTTAAATGAAATAAAACTAAAAACATATGATCCCATGGCATGAAAAATCAACTTTAAAATTTTTTAACCTGCCTTTAGGTCCCCCAGTGGCTAGAAATGGTGATAGGTGTAAACCGAGCCCTGGGTATCCTGCTCTGCCTTTGAGAAAATGAAAGCTCAGATGGGCCAATCTGGAATCTTGCTCCTTATGAGGTCATAAGGGGCAAGGTTACCTCCCCCCTTTCTCTGCTTTGCCTACCCAGATAATTTGGCCGACCCATGAGGGAGAGACATCACGGCTTTCAAATGAGCAAAGTGCCAGTTGGTCAAGACCACACCCCCACCAAAAAAAGTTGGTATATCCCTATTATTGATTATCAAATGCAATGTGTATTCATTTAAACACATCAATTCTTTAAAAACAAACTAAGAAACAATAAATTGCACTCTCTGCTCTAGGGAGGCGTTTTGAAGTACTGAATATAAACCCCCGTATGACCAAGTTCTTGGCATATTTAGCCTGAGACGTGGCTGAAAGTTGACTGTAGGGCTGTGCAATGAATTGAATTTTAAACGTGATTTCGGCTCCAACGATCACAAAAACTGTTGAGAAAAACAAATTCTGCACAATGCGTTTTGCAAGTGAACTCTTTGTCTTGTGATCTAAATGACATGTGCACGTTGACCCCTCCCAAAGGTGAACTCACTTAGCCAACATTTGAAAAATATATATATATATTTTTTTAATACTGTTTATTGATCACCAGTGGGACACGGACACACACACACACCTTGCTGAAGAGCACCTGGCAGCACCCAGGAGGTGGACTGGCATCTCTCCAGCTACCAATCCACTCCAATCTGTACTTTGGTCCATAGTGAGACTTGAACCAGCGTTCACTGGTGATTTATTTAACCATTTCCTTGTTCAATAAATGCAACAATCTTTCCAAAAGTCAATAAGTAATTGGGTTAAATAATTGTGACTATTTTATTGACCAAAATAATTGTGATTACATATTTTTAATAAATCAAGCAGCTCAAGTTTGCAAACATGGCATTAAAACTCAAATGACAGAAATTCCCACTCCAGGCCACATCGCCTTAAAACTTTGTCCAATCATAATGAAACGGCTCAGTGCGTCTTTGTACCCGAGCGCAGTGCACTCTGCATAATGCACTCGTGGCTTGGGCTGAACTGCTGCCCGCAACTATATTTTCTAAAGAAACCAGTCAAGTGTGTGGTTAGCATTCACAGGCTGATGTTGGCAGCAGAAAGGGTTTGTGCCACAGTGCACACAGAAAATGTGCATATGCATGAAGCCTCACATGCATCTGCATGTGTCTTGAGTCCATCTGACATCTGGAACGACAGCAAACCGTTCAGACAGATGTGATCAGTTAAACTTACAGAACAGTTAAATCTTTCTCCGAACCTCTAAACAAAGACTTTGATACTTTAATACCAATTTGAAAAATACAAAATTATGGTACTAATTCTTTCCAGTTCCTTTAGAGACTTTTACTGATCCAAAAAGGGAGGTTTAACACATACAGAATATATCTAATATATATTTACACCAATGTGTATACTCAAGACTCAAAATACACCACACACTGAGCCTGTATCTGTCTGTATAGAAGTGTGCTTATTGGCTTAGTGACGCTGATGAGATTTACTCCTTAGATATTGAACTTTGGTATTGAATGACGAGGCATTTTATCAATACTCGATGCTATGGAGGAAATTTGGTCGGTGCCCTAGTCGTGAGTCATGTAATCTTGGGTTATAAGCCCTGATTTGTTTGGACAGTGTGGATGATAACTCCACAAAATACAGCCAAGTCTAGTCTTCTCCAGCATATCACCCGACAGGCAGGTCAGCAGCTGTTCCACACTCCAGCCGAGGAATATCTTCTGGTGTCGGAAACGGATGATATGGCCCTGATAAGTTTAATTTTTCCAGGTACACGCAAAGTACGCAGGCTGGTACGTCAATGTTGCTTGGCCGCCGCTAGGTTGCGCATATTCATTGTTAAAAAGATGGTGTATCTGAGCCTAAAAAAGGAGAATTCCAGTCGATTCCAATACGTAGCTTTGTAAATTTGGAGTGCTGTCAGAAGAAACCAATCGGTGCTGCCGATAGTGTTATCCTCCTGCTAGCGTTAGCACCCAACAGGCTTAAACTTGTTTAGCCTCTTAACATGTTCAAAATGTCATTAAGTGCCTAGCATATGCTTATTTTCAAAATTATGTTTGTATTGCCTTTCTGTGTTGTGTGTAGACAGTCCCAAAGCACTCTTTGCACTAACACAGGAACTAAACAGAGCTGAATTAGCACAACTTTCATGCATTTCTTTCACATTTACAGCAGTCAAATTCACTGTCTTCACTCGGAAGGAATCACTGCACATGGGAAGGCACTTTCATGACATTTTGAACATGTTAAGAGGCTAAAAACACATTTAAAACTTGCCCTGTTTAAGCCTGTTGGGTGCTAACTCTAGCAGGAGGATAACACGGTGTAGGCAACACCGATTGGTTTCTTTTCTCTCTGACAGCACTCCACATTTTACAAACAGAGCTACATGTTGGAATGGACCTGAATTGTCCTTTAACTGTTGCAGGAATATATATATATATATATATATATATATATATATATATATATATATATATCTATCTTGATTTCAGAACCACCACACAACACCAACTCTGAGCTCTAATCAAACCTAAACTACACCTTTAAAGCTAGCTCTAAAAAAAATAAAAGACTATTTGAGGAGTCACACTACTGTCTGAAACACGGAGGACTAAACACCTGAAACTTACCTCCATTCTCATGAGGGATTCCAGATTATCAGAGGACTGGGACCAAAAAGGACCAGAGTGAAAAAACAAAACAAAAAAGGTCATGAGGAAGTGATTACACTGCTTGCACCACGTTAGATTAGAAAAAGCTCCTTGCAAGTGGCCAAAATCCTGAATAATTTAATGGGTATTGGGTGTATGTGGTTATTTATGTTGAACTGTAAGTCATGAATTCAGCTTCCACATTCAAGGTAGCAAAAGCAACCATTTTCTTTCATTTAGGATGTTAAATGTATCTGCAAGTTGTCAGGAAAATAAAAAAGTAACCTCCTCTAATCATCAAGAGGCAGCTTCATGACTAATAGTAGCATGGTACATAAACATATCAAGAAAAGTAATCTTATTTTGCTCTCTCAGAAGGTACGTAGGTTTTTACCTTGCACAAGTGTACCGGTGGGGAAATTAGTACAAAAGGTAGTTAGTCTCATGTCTACATACGGTTATCTGCCTTTTTCACAGCAAACAGTTTGAGTTTTTCATAGCAAGAGAAGCACAGGTGCTACTAATAACACTAACGATGCCTCTGTCAGCCGAAGCAATTAAAAAGAGTTCAGCTGTCATTAATTGTATAATTTACACCTGTGTTTTTCCTTCCTTTGTCTTTGCAGGAACAACACAGCACCTCATTTATCCGATCCTGAGCTCAAGGAGAGTAGACTGAGGTTTAATGTCCAAGTTCTCTAACAGGTTATGTGATGCAGACCCCAAATTAATGGAAAAGATGTAATTCATGTACTTTTGGCATGTTAATTAATCTAACATAGTTGTTGAAACCGTTATTAGGAACTACATGTTGACTCTTCTGACAGTAATACAGTTTCCCTTAACCCACAGTCCTGTTAGCATTTGTGGAAATTTATGTTTAATTCATTTGTCGTTTTCACCATAAAGCGCTGAGAAGAAACTTTCTTCTAGATTAGGGCACAAAACAGCGTAATATCATAAAAAAAGCAAAGTAAAAATGTGTTAACTATGATTTTATGTATACTTGATCTCCAGTTAGCATGACACAGCAAACCATTCAACCTCTCTTTTGGTTTATCTTATAATAATAAAAGGAGTACGGCACCAATTTTCCACTAGAAGTTCAGTTTTCCCAGAAGTATTACAGAGCCCTTTAGAGCCTCAGTTGTGTTCAGGTCGTACAAATTGGTAGGTAAGAATTCACTGAGCTTAAACACAGAATAGTCTGGTAAGTTCAGGAAATTAAATAACTTTACTGTAATGCAGCCTTTTAAAACCAGGAAAAGACAACACTTTAGTCTCGATATAATATCAATATATTGCCCATATATTGGCTTTCAAATGAGCAAAGTGGCAGTTGGTCTAGACCACACCCACCTCCACCTTGCCCCCCCCTCCTCAAAAGCTACAGACTCAGAAATTGCCCATACTAAGGAAAGCTTATTGTGGGTCTGGCTCTAGTGGCTGTAATTCTGCACCAAGGCTGAATTTAGGATAAGAGACTTCAGATACAGTATTAGGGGACCACTAAGGTCTATATAAAATAGACCTCAGATACAGTATTAGGGGACCACTAAGGTCTATATAAAATAGACCTCAGATACAGTATTAGGGGACCACTAAGGTCTATATAAAAGACACTTCAGATACAGTATTAGGGGACCACTAAGGTCTATATAAAAGAGACTTCAGATACAGTATTAGGGGACAACTAAGGTCTATATAAAAGAGACTTCAGATACAGTATTAGGGGACCACTAAGGTCTATATAAAAGACACTTCACATACAGTATTAGGGGACAACTAAGGTCTATATAAAAGAGACTTCAGATACAGTATTAGGGACCACTAAGGTCTATATAAAGATACTTCAGATACAGTATTAGGGGACCACTAAGGTCTATATAAAAGAGACTTCAGATACAGTATTAGGGGACCACTAAGGTCTATATAAAAGAGACTTCAGATACAGTATTAGGGGACCACTAAGGTCTATATAAAAGAGACTTCAGATACAGTATTAGGGGACCACTAAGGTCTATATAAAAGACACTTCAGATACAGTATTAGGGGACCACTAAGGTCTATATAAAAGAGACTTCAGATACAGTATTAGGGGACCACTAAGGTCTATATAAAAGAGACTTCAGATACAGTATTAGGGGACCACTAAGGTCTATATAAAAGAGACTTCAGATACAGTATTAGGGGACCACTAAGGTCTATATAAAAGCATCCAAAAAGCACCATGTCATGGGACCTTTAAGGGATATTTGGAACAGATTTGCATTTAAGTAATAATTTACATTTTGGAAATGTTACAAACTCCAACACAAAAGTTTGTTAAATGCATCAGGCAACTATGTAATAAAAATTAAACAATAAACATAATAAATAGCCAAATAAATAAAT
>JABXJD010000071.1:197500-237500 GCA_013375575.1 Percina caprodes
AGATATCGTATTTTCTCCATATCGCCCAGAAAAAAAAAAAATAGTTGTCTTCCCAAGAAAACCTCCCCACACTTCCACACCTCATCTGTAAAGACGCCGTTACGTACCTTTGGATCGCGTAAACCAGACTGGTCTCGTGGTGGACGGGAGGCGCTCTGGCTGCGGGTTTTGGAGAGCGGAGTGACGGAAACGTCACGCTTGCGTTTCTTGGCGACGCTTCGGGACCGCCGGGCCTGCTGTGCGTAGTGGCTCTGAAAACACGGGAGGAATGAACCATGAATCGCTGTTTCTCTGATGGGAAAACTCCATCTGTAGCCGGATGCAGGCATTCACAGGGACTACTTCAAGGGCTTATTGGGCGTAGGACTCAATGCTCTCATGTTTTGGGTTAAGATATGAAGTTTGCAGAAAAATGCAAAATAAGAAATCAAAGGCCATGTGATTTAAATATAATCTTATGAAATCCTGGTGAAATAACTACTTAAATCACAGTACATCACTACTGAAAATCACAGGATCTGACGTTTTAATCCAAGGACACTTGTGTGTATATTAGCGTTTAATTATCTTGGTTATACTTTACTATTCAAATGTTCTTTTTCTGTTAGTCTGTAAGTCATATTGACAGCTGCTAAATTGTGTTTGGTTGTTATAAAAAAATACCCAGATCTATTCTAACCTATTCTAAGGGACGTAACAGAGGTTTAGGTAATATCTTGTAACTTAAAATCGTCAAATTCTTTATATTTCTGTCAAATTCATTATTTCAAGGCTTTTAAGTGAAACGGGACGGGAGCCCCGAGCCCTGCAGAATCATAATGCAGAATCATAATGCAGACTCATAATGCAGAATCATAATGCCCACTAATATTGTAGACATAACTGCATTGATGAGTAAAAAAAACTCATTTGTGGCAGTTTTCAAACTAAATTAGTAAACAGGACACAACATTAACGCTATCATAGAGTCATGGAAGAACTTACATCGTCCTTGTCATCCATGTCCAGACCGAGGTCACCCATCTCCTTCTCTAGGTTCTTTCTTTCAACCTGAGAGAGAGAGAGAGAGAGAGAGAGAGAGAGAGAGAGAGAGAGAGAGAGAGAGAGATAGACAAATGTTACAAAAGCTCTTTCATAAAGTCCTTTCATAAAACAAGAGCACGATCAGTGCGGAGCCGAGGGGTTGGACCCTCAAAACCACGTCTCCTGGATTTCTCTGGCGCTGCGGTGACATCCTGGTCTGGCTCTCACCAGACCAAGCTCCACCTTTTCAGATTGATCAGTCTGGCGAGCGTGCTCGGCATTTTCTACTGCGACGAGAGGCGTGATGGACGGGCATAGGTCACGTGTTCTCGGTACGCAATTGGATAGTCCTTCAACCAATCAGACCAACGACCCGGGTGACGTACGTTGCAGCTGCGCTTCGGTGCCACCATGTTGAATGTCGCTCATTGGCCGTCGCTTCTCTATCGTCACCAATAGAGATAAGACAGCAGGGCGAAATCAAACCGCCGGCAGATCGGCCTGGATGTGCCCAGTCTATCGAAGTTTGTCATGGTTTTTAAATAAACTATACATCAACTAATGCACTGTTTAGCTTTAAATGTTAAAAATAAACTGAAAAGCATTAAAAACATAATTGCTGAGGTTTGACTACACTAGAGCCCGACCGATATATCGGCGGGCCGATATCAGGCATTTCCCGAACTATTGGTATCTGCATTTATAATGCAGATACCAAGACGCTCTACAACGTCCCTGTTAGTGATGGCGTTGCATAGTCTGTCCACCAGAGGACGCTCTACAACGTCCCTGTTAGTGATGGCGTTGCATAGTCTGTCCACCAGAGGACGCTCTACAACGTCCCTGTTGGCTACACTGGATTTCTTTTTTTAAGTTAGTGTTTATGCTCAAATGACTTTAAATTTCATATCTTAAGTTTGTATTTTATACGTTTTATTTATCAGTACTTTAACATAAGGTGACGTTTCTCCGTTCTGTTGTGACAATAAAACAAATTATTATCATATTTTAGTGAGAACTCATAAAGAACTACAAATAACTAATGTTAATGTAATTTTTAAATAACCAAATATTTGTATCAGTTTTAAAAATCCAGTTTTAATCCTTTTGATACATTAACTAATATGTTCAAATATCTCTCTGTCTTCCTACAGTGATAATTATGAAATGATACCAACATGTATAGAAACTAGAGAATGTATTTACTATTTTCAGGATGGCTGAAGCTCTCCATTGTCAGAGGTCAGGCCGATATAGACTAACGGTATCCTCACCTTGGTGGCGGTCCTGGGCATGCGTGGCCCGTGCACATCCTTATCCTTGGACTTCCTGACCATGAGCTGCTTCTTGTCGCGGATCTGTTTGGCCAGGATGCGGATCTCCTGCATCTCTTCGTCCTCGCTCTCGTCATCGGAGTCGTACTCCCCGGCCTGCTCCTTCAGCTCCTCCTCCTTCTCCAGGAGCTCCAGTTTCTGAGAGAGAGGGAACCAAGAAGTTTAGAAGACGGAAAAATAAATACGAATGCATCCTTTCCAATTCTGTACTTAGCTCCTCTAGAATAATCAAGGAATCTAGATCGCTTTAGTTTAATCTTTGTATTACCAGGTAAGCCTCAGTGTCCTGGCCCCTCTGTAAAACCATAAAACGGATAAACGGATCATTTGAAATGGGGTACTCCAATGTTTTATAGGTCGAGGACCCCTTAGCCTTAGACAGGAGACAGAGTGGGGAAAGTTAAAGAGCAGCGCTTGTCCGTCCCTCATCCCCACCATCGAGGTGCCCTTGAGCAAGGCCCTTATGTGATGTGGGACCTAATTGGGAGCCAGTGAAGGTGGATGATGGTTGGGGTGATGTGCTGCCAGGTCTTGGTGTGGGTGAGGACCCTGGCGGCAGAGTTTTGGCCTTACTGGAGCCTGTCTAGGTCACGAGCGGTCCTAAATGACCACCAGTTCATTAATAGTGGTCTCAAACAGCCAGGAGAGAGAGGAAAAGAGGAAGTTTAAGAAAGAAGAGCAACCACCATAAAGACAAGTAACGGAGCCGAGTTGTTCCACTGGTGCATTTGTTAATATGGATATATTCCTCATCTTAACACAATGATACAGTTTTGTAGAAACGGCTCTGTGTGACCACTGTGGACCCTCTGGTTCCAGTTGCTAATAAGAAATACATTTTATTTAACGGCTTCAAGAGGATCTGCCTCAGAAAACCACAACATTCTGTCACTTTAGACAGCCGTTTTTTGTTTAAAGTACTCATATTATGGTTTTTGGCTCCCCCCCTTTCCTTTATTGTGTTATATATTTCTTTTTTGTGCATGTTATAGGTTTATAAAAAAGCCCAAAGTGAGATGTCTCACTCTGTAGCTAAAACAGAGAGCTGAAAAGAGGATCTACAGCGATGTGCAATACAACAAAAATATTGTGTTTTCTGAAAATTAAACCACAAAGACCTATTCTGGTACAACCTCGAAGCACAATTATGAACCCGAAAAGGAACATATGAGCACTTTAACTGAAATCGGCCAAGTTTCTTTCTAACTTTGCGGCGACTCACCGTCATGATTTCCGGATCAATGTAATCTGCGATGTTGTGGCCCTCCCAGACCTCAGGGAGCCTATCGTTCTTCTCGTCTTCATTCATCAGATCCCAGTATTCTTTAAAAAAAAGAAACAAATATCAGCATTGCAGATTGTAAAGTTTTTATTTTCTACAAATTCACAGTGGGGGGAAAAACTAAAACTCGGCTTACTCTGTAGGTCCAGAATGTAGTCGTCGCCGAGCTCGACCTCCAGATCCCTCTCCTGCGAGACGAACAACAAAATGATACAGCCATACATTGAGGTTTTGTTTTAATGACAGCCCCGCTGTCTCTTTGACCTTATGCCTGAAGCTAACTCAGGGTTTCTGCAGGTTTCAACAAGTCAAATTTAAGACTTTAAGACCTTTATGCATAAAATTCAAGACATAACATGACATAAAAGTAAACCCCAAATTCTACTGGGTGCTTAACGGCTGTGGATCGGCTCCGGGCCCCGCCGTCTGTCAACAACCACCAGTTCTGGATTTGTTGCGGGACGGCTGGAGCCGTGACTGACCGCTGAAGACACGAGGACCCACAAGGTCTCGCGAATTCACATAGAAAAGAACCACAAAACCAACATCTCTCGAGGAGTAGAGGGGAAACAACTCGAGTGCAGGGAAATATGATCCGCCGTGAGCATAATCTATTTTAATTTGAAAATATACCGGATGTTTTATTTTGTTTCTGTGCTCGACTTCCTGTCCAGCACCGTCTGCCGTGTGCTGAATTACTGCGCAGCAAAAACAGAAGCTCTGCTTATCATCTCCGGGGGACTGGGGATCGGCGGAGCTGGGACGGAGACGGGACGCAACCCCTAATGACTCCACCGTTCTGGAGCGGATCCGCAGCCGTTACGCATCCAGTGGAATTTGGGGGTCAGCAAAACGCGGAGTCACAAACATACTTGCAGACTGAATAAATGTATTCAAATTGAATGAAAGCGACAGAGAAATATTAATCGGTATATTTACCGCACGTTTTAAATATGAATGAAAATACTTGGATGTAGGAAAACTAAGAACAGCTTAAAATTATTTCAGATTGGGCGCCCGGATAGCTTAGTTGGTAGAGTGGCGCCCATATAATAGAGGTTTAGTCCTTGACGCAGCGGCCGCAGGTTCAACTCTGATCTGCGTCTTTAGCTGTCCTGTCAAAATATAGGCCAAAATTGCCCCAGCAAAATTAATATTTAAGATCTAGAACACAATACTTTTAGAGATTTAGGACTTTTTTTCTTTTTTAAAGCATCCGCGGAAACCCAGAAACACCGGACGTACCAGTTTGCGCTTGGGTGCGTCCACCTCCATCGCCTTCTTGCGCATCAAGGCTCCCTCTGGGATGAACGGCGGCCTCTCCTAGAAACGGCAGGCCTGACATCAGCACTCAAACACAACAGCTAGAAATGAGAGGATGTAGTTTTGCCGACTTCTGATCGAATTAGTGCGTTTACCTTGTCGTCTCTCTTGGCGGGCATGGCCAGGTGGAGTCTGTTGAGAACATCGTGGACCTTCTTTCCCTTCATCTTGTTTTCGACCCGATGGGAGAGGAGCCTGTCGCAGGCCTGACAAACAACAACAACAACCATGAATCACAACAACAACGCTCACGCACAGCAGCAACAACACCACCATGTTCCTTAATAGGGCTGCACAATATATCGTAATATTGCACAGGTTGTAATAGTGCTTAGGTGCCAGCTGATATCACATATCAAGCTATAATAAGAAAACGACAACGCTATCAACACATCGCTATGACAATGCAGATGCAACTTGGCTTGTATTTTGCCTCCGGCACCGCTGCGAGACTCTTTTTAGAGACATGTCTCGCTGTTTGAGCGCCTTCCATTGACCCCGGAGGACGTCCCGCGGCCTGTCGTAACCTTTGGACCCCATTTCCTTCATGAGTTCCTGATAAATTATGGCATTTCTTAGATTTTTGCTATCTAAATTAGTTATATTTAGCTCGTAAATTAAATTCAAAAAGTCTCTCGTCTCCTCGTCCGTCCACTTCCATCTGTCTTGACGCCCGCCATGTGTGCTGACAGAGCGGAACTACTGGATGGAAATTAAGTAAAACTTCTCCTTCGTTTTGTGGCGGGTTGCAACCATAAAATGACCTAAAACTCAATAGCAATTCATTATTATTTTGTTTCCATGAGCGTTTTTCAAATAAGCCGTACATCGATCAAGAGAAAATCCATGAAATTCCAACAAATTTTACTGTTTAAGGCATTTTTTATTCGATATTGCTTAATTTGGATAAAAACATGTGGATAGAAACATGGCTACAGACAAGTATAAATCTCAGGCCACTTGTGCAGGCGACAGTGAAAAGCTCTGCTTGGCGCCCCCTGCTGAAGCCTAACCCACGTTTTGGGTGGGGGGCCTGAAGTTTGCTGCAGCTCACCTCATTTTTAACTTGCATGACTCCCTCCTCGGTCAGGGTGCTGGTCTCGATCACAGAGATTCCTTCGGTAGAGAGATCTGCAAAGATTTTCTGCCAGCACAAACACAACGGTCAAAGATATATTAAAAAAAAAAGTGTGCTAATAAACAGTCTCATTTCTGCAGTTTAATATTTGCAAACAAACCAGTGGTTTAAAACTAACTCTGCAATTCACCTCTACAAGTGCATTTCTAGATCACCTCATCCACCTGATTTTGGGACAAAAATCAGAGCCTCTGAGACATTTCGCGCAGATCAAACTGTAAATCACGCACCTGGCTCTCCTCAGGCAGCTCATTGATCTTCTTCACGTCACATTTGTTGGCCACGACGATGAGAGGCTGCGGGGAGCGAGACATCAACATTACTTTGATTACTAGCACTCTCACGTATTACACTGTCAAACCAATGCTTTTTCATCTTTATTTATCCTCAGAGAGAGAGAGAGAGAGAGAGAGAGAGAGAGAGAGACACATGCAGGTTACTTTCCACTAATCAGAACATATTCTGAGGTTGATTGTTGGGTTTCGAGAGCCAGTAAGCAAGCACAGCAAGAAGGTACTGGGTTCGGACCCTGGTCACCCCGGTCCTTTCTGTGTGGAGTCTGCCTGTTCTCCCCGTGGGTTTTCTCCAGGTGCTCCGGTTCCCCTCCCTCTCTACCAAGCTGATGTGTGGTGAGCGCCCGGCGTCGTAAGGCTGCCGTGCATCACCCAGGTGTGTGCTACACGTTGGTGGCGTTTTTCCACTACATGGTACCTCCCCGACTCACCTCTACCCGACTTTTTAAAAAAAAGTCCCTGGTACCTGCCAACAGGTACTTTTTTTTAGTACCACCTCTGTCGAGGTTCTAAGCGAGCTGAGGAGATACCAAAAGGTGACGTGAAAACCTGCAGACTGCTGATTGGTCGGAGAGAATCCTCACTAATCACTGCGTCATCATTGCTAGCGACAGACCCCCCGCCTAGTCCTGAACAAACCCGCCCTTTTAAATAGTTTAGCCTGAAGCGTTTTTTCTTGCTGTCTCCAGCTTCTTTAGAAACTAAACGTGTCTCCTGGCTGTGGCAGGTCACGCACTTTCCTGCTATGACGACCAGCCACGCTCGCCTGAGGCGGTACTAATTGACAATGGAAAAAGGAGGACGGGGCACCGCGGCCGAGTCAAGGCAAGCAGGTACCATGTAATGGAAAAATGCCATTAGAGAGTAGTCCTTCCCCCCCCTGCAACGCTCTGAGTGTCGATGCTGAAGCACTATACAAATGCAATGAATTATTATTATTATTATTATTATTAGAAGCTTTCAAACTGAAAAAGGTGTGGCCATGTCAGAAATCTTTAAGCGATACCCAACGCTTGTTAGATCCGGGAATAAAATCTAAATCCAGACAAAAACTATTAAAAAAATAAAATAAAATAGAAATGTATTTTTAAACTACATATTTACAGGGGGGGCGCTCTGTTGGAAAATGATATTTTCAAATCCCCAGTTACCTTTTAGGACTGAATTAATGTAGGGCCAATATGGAATCTGTCTTGTAGACGTCTGAAATTCTCAAATCTGTCCATGATTCTGTTATCACAGAAACTATTGGGCTCTACATGAATGATGCCGTCAGTCTGGGACCGGCCCCAGCTGGGTAAACAACTTTCTGGGGGACCCTGTGTTGTCTCTGCCACCTGCTGCTGAACACAGCCGCTGAAACGTTACAGAAGTCTGACCTTGTTGGCGAACAGGGGTTTGATGCTGTTGAAGAGCTCCAGCTGCTGCTGCAGGTTGTGGCCGCACTGCTCCGATACGTCCATGACGTAAAGGACCGCCGCTCGCAGGTGAGCCAGAGCCGTGATGGCCTGCATCTCGATGGTGTTCCTGTCTTCCAGAGGGTGGTCCAGGATACCAGGGGTGTCCACCACCTACACACACACACACACACACACACACACATACATACAGTAGGAGTCGGCATAAGAACAGTCTCTCATTGCCAGACCTTCCTCCACAGTGCTGCGAAAGACGGTCTGGCTATTTCACAGAGTATTCTGGGATGGGAGAAAGACATGCTCTGGTTTATTGCTATTTCTTTAAACCAATTATCTTGGGTGGTACTAAGACCTGGACACAGTGACGCTGCAAAATCTCTCTCTCTCACACCATTTGTTTGTCTTTCACGTTGTGGTCAGTTAGAAGGAGTTACTGAATGCATCTGCCAGACTATTAACCTCCACTCAGCATGCGTTCTTTACGAGATGTGTAATAGAACCCTTGGTGGGTGATCTAGTACAGTACGGGCTGTTTTTAGGCCAAATGAAACCTCTTTAAACTGATTTTTATCCATCTGACTATTGTCTTCCCTCTGTCTGAAAACAACTGTTAGTGGCTAAGAGCATACTATTTGAGAACACACAATACAAACATTACACATCATAAAATGAACTATTTGTTAGAAAGGAAGGTACAGAGTGTGGTGTGGCCAAGGTATTGTGTGTGTGTGTATATATATATATATATATATACACATACATACATACATACACACACACATATATATATATAAATAATTTCACATGATGTTTTTATGAAATTTGACTTAGCTAGCTAGTCATTGTCATGTTTATAAGTCCATATGCTTTGAGGATACCAAGAAAACCCGTAACCCGGTTTTTCCCGGCTCAAGCAAACAGCTAACACTTGCAGCTAAAGTGTGGGCCACTACCTCTCTGCACAGCCGAAAATGGTGCTCCTAAAATACTCCTCCCTGCAACTCGTCACCGTTATCTGCTACGTCGCTCTAGCTTACATTGCCAACATAAAATTAAAAGTATTGTTGTTGTCGGCTTCAGCTAAGAAAGAAATAGTTCAACATTCTTACAACACATCAGAAAACCTTCCGCAATGATTTAAAAAGTTATTTCGAGACAAATGAATGGACTTGCGGAGTGACATGAATCAGATGCTGGAAGAACGACGGGCCATTTCATTGACACCGCACCACCCTGCAGCAAATCGCCGGATCACTTTATTTGGTGTGAATGCACCTGATGAGCTGCAGCGTCTCACCTGCCAGCGGAGGTACCGGTAGTCCATGTGACCCACAAACAGAGACTTGGTGGTGAAGGCGTACGGCTGGACATCGACATCTGCTCTGGTCACCTGGCGAAGGAAGACCATTTACACAACGTTAACGGAACGTGAACAAGGGGCCGTCCACCTGAAACATCCCACAACCAATGACGTGTACGAGTCTCGTGCCCCGCTGTCGCACAAATTAATTCCCAGAGAGCCGTTCACCTTGTTGATGAAACTGGACTTGCCCACGTTGGGGTAACCACACAGGAGCAGAGTCCTCGTGTTGGGGTCGATGCTCGGCAAACGGGACAGATGTTGGCGCACTGGGGAGGGGGGGGGTGGGGGGAGAGAGAGAGAGAGATTAGTTATTTTTACGTTAAAAAACAGAAGCGTGTTTATGAAATCATCTGATTACTTACTTTAAATTACAAATGCAATAAAAGGTGCAGTATGGATTGAACTGTAAAAACTAACATTGTTTCTCTGAAAGTATTGTATATTAGTTATGTATTAATTTTCTTGAGATTCTTCCTATGTGGACGCTCGTGATACCAGATTTTTTTGTGTTTGCTTCCAAGTTGTGAAACGTTATTTTCGATTTCCGGACAAAGCAGCGGTGTATAATTGATTTGTATACGTGTGAAGGAACATTTAATGTTCAGAAAAGTATTTACAACAGGCTTTAAAAACCTCTCATGTGATGGAATAAATAAAAAGCAGGATGATGGGATACTTTTGACCCATGTGAAGCCAACAAATGACCAATTAATCTATAAAAACTGACTTTATTTTCTTTTTTTTAAAAAGCCACTGATACAGCCTTCCAGCCACAAGACATTGAGCCAATTTATTACCTTGTTCCAGATACTCCAGACTCGACTTCTGTCGTTTCAGGATGGTGCACATACGACCCAGAGCGGCTCTCTTCAGCTGTTTACACCGGTACAGAGAATCTCCATACTTCATCAGACGCACGTAGTCTTTGGCGACACTGGAAGTTGAAAGAAAAAAAGAAAAAAGGTACAATTTTGTCTTTTATCCCTTTCTAAGTTATGTTAAACTGCAGGTGATGATACATTAGATCTTGTTCCAGGTAAATCTGTGTATATTAAATGTAAATGGACTGTTCTTATGTAGCACTTTTCTAGTCTTAACGACTACTGAAAGTGCTTTTACATCATACAGGAACCATTCACACACACACACTGTGAGGCTGCCGTACAAGGCGCCACCTGCTCATCAGATACACACTCACACACATTCACGATGGTGCAGCATCGGGGGCAACTCGGGGTTCAGTGTCTTGCCCAAGGACACTTTGACACGGAACTGCAGGGCCAGGGATCGAACCCCCAACCTTCCGATTGCAGGCGACCGCTCTACCAGCGAGGTGTCTTTGTCCGTTAATAAAGTATATTAATGGACCTTTAAAGACACCTCAATAAGCATTAGCTAGCTTTACTTTTCAGATGGCAGGACCAGCCTGTAGCCTCATTTTAAAAGTAACGGATGACAGGGATTGCTCTTGTTGTCATCTTCATCATCATCATCATCATCATCAGTCTTCCAGCTGTCAGGCTCAACTAAATTTCAGTCATGTTGGGGCGCCCTCTAGCTCACCCAGTAAGAGGTTTAGCCGCCATTCTTCTGGAAGAGGTCACATTTTTCAGTAACAAAAAAAGCAATTGCCCTATGCATGTTGTCTCTTTGTGGGTTTTTTCAGTCTGATTGTAGTCAAGTTTTATCTCTTTTTGGTAATTTTTGTTTTCTTTGGGGTTGTTTTGAGTCTTTGTAGTCCCTTCGTGGTAGTTTATCACTTTTTTTACACCATTTTGCACCGTTATCACAATATCTGCTTCTAAAACGTTGGAAAAGCTAGAGCAGAAAGTAAAAAACACAACACAACAAAGATAAAACCTAAAGAAGTCCAACTACAATCATTAGATCTAAGAAAAGTCTTTTAGTTACATTCATTCGGCTTTAGTTGCTGTTCAAAAAGGCTCGGGTGCTGAACCTAACCCTTCCATAGCAGGGAAAACCCTGTCTTCTGGTTAAACCTGCAACTTAACCCTCATGTTGTCCTCGAGTCAAATTGACCCATTTTCCTATATCAATGTTCTTTTTAACTACCCAGTTGTACCCAAAATAACATTCTTTTGCAAGTACAAATCTCTACTTTCATTAATTTTGGGGCGTCTTATTCAATTTTATAGCATTTGAAAAACTAATTGAAGTGTTTTTGAAATAGTATTGAGAGTAAAAGTTGACATATTCCAGTCTGTGATTATCATCAACATCCATTCCTTTAATTTTAGTCTCAATAATTCATAATTTCTGCTTTTCTAACTCAAACATTAGGTATAAT
Organism: Percina caprodes; assembly: GCA_013375575.1. Lineage (NCBI taxonomy): Eukaryota > Metazoa > Chordata > Actinopteri > Perciformes > Percidae > Percina > Percina caprodes. The sequence continues at coordinate 208,983 of JABXJD010000071.1, forward strand.
TTCCTATAAATGAGGTTTATTGACCATAAATTCCAAAAATAACTGTAAACTAAAGTTAATAAGTGAGTGTTATATAGTGTTGAAAACGTCAAAAAAATTACAAACATTGGAAAAAGTGTCAAAAGTGTTGAAAAATGGGACAAAAATGTAAGAAAAAGCACCAACATCAATAAAAAGCGTCAACAAAAGTGTTGATTTTCAATTTTGACAGGAAGACAACACGAGGGTTAAAAATTCCCTAACTCACAGCTCTTTCCTGTCAGATTTTAACATGTCCATTTCCTTAAGGATCATTAGAATAAAAAAGGGATTGTAAGCATGAACTGAAACAGAAAAACTAAAAGACACACCACAGTAAATGTTACAGTCAACCACATCAATGGGCAACAATATGCAAGACAACAAACATCACATTTCAGACCAACTTACTTGTCAATTAAATTCTTGGCGATGTTTATCTGTCCCAGGGCCAACTTATAATGGTCTTTGTCATACAACACATTCATCAGGTCAGCGTAGAATGGATGGATGTCCTGAAGAGAAACACATTATCAAATTTCACACACTGATTATAGAAGTCAGGTAGAGGACGCTCCATTATTGGTGTCAGGCAAAAGGAATCAATGGGACACTTTTCGAAGCATCTTGACTTACATCGAGCTTGGGGAAGTCGGTGAGGATCTGCGAGAGGCGGTCATGGTAGTTCTGCTGGGTGAACTTCACCTTACGCATGTAAAAATGTCGGATGCGGTGGATCTGGTAATGTTTGTGTACCACTGTGGGCGTCTTCCTTTGTGTTTTGGATAAAGTGATGTCGATGAATTCCTGCAAAGAGGGGAAACGTATGCAAGTTATTAGTGAAGGAAAAATACTTTTGTTTTCTTCAATCAGAAACTAGACAAACAAAAAATTACCATTTTATTTTTCTCGAAAGCTTAAGATTTTTTTCCTTAAAAGTAGTTAGTGTAACTTAATTATTTGTCTCATCTGTAATGTCTTTGGCCTTTATTGTCTTAACTTGTACTTCCGTTGCATATTACTAGTTACATTAACTGTCATGTTATTTGTATTTCATATGTATATCAATACTGTAGCATGAACTGGATCCACAAAATACATCGTTTTCCTATACTTCCACTCAGCAAAATCTCTCGCAAACGGTTTTCCTCGAGTCGTTCCAAACTTCATTAAGAAATATATCAGTTTAATATATAATGGGCTGTCGGCAAAATCTGTCACCTTATAAGAATATGTTGTGTTATGGCCAAAATAATCCGTGTCCTCTTGTTAATTCGGCATACATGCAATACAAATAGCAGATTTTCTTCTTCTGTAAAGATGGACTAACTTTTGTGAGCAAAGGTCACTATTAGCGACATAGTTTGTAAATGCACAGGGACTAACTTTTGTGACCAGAGCTCCCTGTTGGCGACATATTTTGTAAATGCACAGACATTGTTGGAGCAACAGTGAATAAGCACGAGTTTAGCTTGATTTAATATGAGCTAGGCCTACTTGATGGATAGAGGCTCCATGCTCACAGGATAATGATGTATCTTAAACGTCCAGGGTTTTGAACGGAGTTTGGTGCATGACATCTTGGCTCATGTCAACTTGACTAGAAAGCCTATTTATAGCCTAAAACCGGTCAGATCCACAGTTACATCTTTTATCTCCTTTTATACTAAATCATAAGTTGTAAATACATAGTGTACAATGACATAAAGTTATTTTATTAGAAACCTGCTGCCTCTCTACAGCTGCTCAGCACGTGTTTTCCTTCCCAACAGAAGCCCACCATGTTTTTTTAACATCTTCCACTGTCTCTTAACTCTCAATAATAAGACTGACAACACGACACCCGTTTAAAAGCCTGAAGACGAGGAACAAAACATACCTTGGCGGTGGGAACCACCATAATCTTCTTGAAATTATAAAGTGCCATTTTGTCGCGACACGTTGTAGTCCGCTGACGGCACGGGGAAAGGAAAGGACCTCGTTCCGTTGGAACCGGAAAAGACGCTGAAAAACCACTTTGGCACACTTCCCTTCACAGCGCCCCCTTATGGCCGAATGCACCAATAATAACGTTTGTTAATAGTTAGTAATAATGTTTAATTTATCAGGCAATAAAGACAGAATTTAGTTAAAATGTTTTTCTGAACATAAATGACAACACACCGTATGTGTGTGTGTGTGTGTGTGTGTGTGTGTGTGTGTGTGTGTACACACATATGTATTGCAAACAGACCTAAGTATTACACAGATCTGCCTCTGCACCACCAAAGGGAACATAACATAACTAAAACATATATAAATATGTTATTATATAATATATTTAATAATATATAATATATATAATATATATAAATGCATATGACAATGTTGTCAAAACCCACACAATCAACAGAGACGCCATCTTGGAAGTTTGGGATCAATACTGTATGGTGATGTCACCAAGTGGTGTCCCATTTCATAGGGGGATGTTTTCACCCCTAGCCCTTACCCCTTGGTTTTGAGGGCCAAGGGGTAAGGGTAAGGGCCAAGGGGTAGGGGTAAGATAAAGAAATGGGATTCAGCCTTTATCCCGCAAGGGGACTCTGTTGTTATTACATACATTACACATATGCACTAAATGGAGAGATGTCAGAATGGGGGTCTGCCAGGAGGTGAACTAGCTATCCAGGTCCGTATGGGGACTTGAACCCATGGGTTGGGGTTCAAAGTTGGGTTTATTTATTTATTTATTTTTATTATTATTATACTTTTTTAATCCCACAAGGGGAAACTACACTTTACACTCTGTTGTTGTTACACACATTACACACAGGCCTGAACTACACACACATGCTCGGGTCCTATACATGCACTAATGGAGAGATGTCAGAAGGAGGGGCGCCCCGAGCAGTTGGGGGTTCGGTGCCCAGGAGGTGAACTGACACCTCTCCAGCTACCAGTCCACCACCATACTTTGGTCCGTACGGGGACTTGAACAAGAGACCCTCCGGTTCCCAACCCAACTCCCTACTGGCTCTCCCACTAAATGGTGGGGGTTTGGTGCCCAGGAGGTGAACTGGCATCTCTCCAGGTCCGTGTGGGGACTTGAACCTGCGACCCTCTGGTTCCCAACTCAACTCCATACTGACAGATCTACTGCCACTCCCACTAAATGGAGAGATCAGAGGGGGCTGCCCATGGAAAGGCGCCCCGACCAGTTGGGGGGTTCGGTGCCTTCACAAGAGCCCATGAGGTGAACTGGCACCTCTCCAGCTACCAGACCACCACCATACTTTGGTCCGTATGGGGACTTGAACCAGCAACCCTCCGGTTCCCAACCCAATAACTACTGACTTTTTTGAATTAGCCTATTATAAGTTTTGTTTATGCCCATTAGTCATCACCGTAGTCAAGATTCTTCTTCCTGGGGTCCAACACAAGACAAACATAAACAAATATTATAAAGCAAAATGCATATTGTTGTATCAGAATAATTAAAACATCCTGAATTATATGAAGCAAGTATTATTTTTTTTAAAGGGGAGACACTACAGGGGAATGGGGAAAATATATATTTTATTTCATAGATAGCACCATGAAAACTCCCCCAGTTGATTACTTAAGACAATAATTTTTCTTTATATTATAATTTTTCTGAAATGTGTATGTTTAAATATGCAAATGACGAATGAATGTTAACTTTAGGTGAACTTAGGAGAGATCTATATGTGCAAATAGATAAAGTGTAAAATAAGATATATACCTACAATTTCTTTATAGATTAATAGATCTATCTATCTATCTATCTATCTATCTATCTATCTATCTATCTATCTATCTATCTATCTATCTATCTATCTATCTATCTATCTATCTATGTATCTATCTATCTATCTATCTATCTATCTATCTATCTATCTATCTATCTATCTATCTATCTATCTATCTATCTATCTATCTATCTATCTATCTATGTATCTATCTATCTATCTATCTATCTATCTATCTATCTATCTATCTATGTATCTATCTATCTATCTATCTATCTATCTATCTATCTATCTATCTATCTATCTATCTATCTATCTATCTATCTATCTATCTATCTATCCACCTATCTATCTATCTATCTATCTATCTATCTATCTATCTATCTATCTATCTATCTATCTATCTATCTATCTATCTATCTATCCACCTATCTATCTATCTATCTATCTATCTATCTATCTATCTATCTATCTATCTATCTATCTATCTATCTATCTATCTATCTATCTATCTATCTATCTATCTATCTATCTATCTATCTATCTATCCACCTATCTATCTATCTATCTATCTATCCACCTATCTATCTATCTATCTATCTATCTATCTATCTATCTATCTATCTATCTATCTATCATCTATCTCCATATCTATCTATCTATCTATCTATCTATCTATCTATCTATCTATCTATCTATGTATCTATCTATCTATCTATCTATCTATCTATCTATCTATCTATCTATCTATCTATCTATCTATCTATCTATCTATCTATCTATCCACCTATCTATCTATCTATCTATCTATCTATCTATCTATCCACCTATCTATCTATCTATCTATCTATCTATCTATCTATCTATCTATCTATCTATCTATCTATCATCTATCTCCATATCTATCTATCTATCTATCTATCTATCTATCTATCTATCTATCTATCTATCTATCTATCTATCTATCTATCTATCTATCTATCCACCTATCTATCTATCTATCTATCTATCTATCTATCTATCTATCTATCTATCTATCTATCTATCTATCTATCTAATTGTGTATTTTTATGTTTTTTCACCCACTAGTCTGAAAAAAGACTTACTTTTCAATATTTATGGTCACGGGTTAATATAATTTATATTGTGCTACCAATTCTTGCTTTATTACCATAATTACACATTCAATTTAATTTTAACGTCACTTACACCGCAATATTGTTTCTTGTATCATGGCAACCGCACTTTAAAATACCTTTATTTGACGCCATTTTGCTTACTTTCAGTGTACCATATAATTATTGTCTATTGTTTGCCTGTATTTCTTGTGTGTTTACTTGTTTGTGTGTTTTTGTTTTTTTGCTGTTATTGAAGAAAATGCTGCTGCTGTAATAAGAAAATTTCCCCGTTGTGGGATTAAAAAAAGTATAATCTAGATTTAGACTTAGACTTCTCTTTATTAATCCTTTTGGGATGACTCCCGCGAGGAAATTGAAAGTTCCAGCAGCAGTTTTTGCAAGAAATAAAAAATGGATAAAAAAGACAGTATAAAGACAATAAAATAACAATAATAACAACAATAACAACATTTGTCAAATAAACAAGAAAAGAGCCATAAATTATTATTAAAGTGTGAGTGTTGAGTCCGGTGTTAAAGTGATAAATCAGGTGTTAAAGTGATCTAATCTAATCTCAGAATCAGCTTTATTGCCAGGTATGAGGACACATACAAAAACAAAATATATACACACTAATATATACACAATATATACATACTCTAAACAAAACAAAAATTTAAATATGGAGCATAGTGCAAAGATACTGGAATAAATAGTATTATGTTATTATATGAACAGTATGAACATTATGGACAGTTCTAAAAATAGGAAATGAGATGTTGAATAAATAACAAATAAGTGAGAAATGAGGAAATGGGAATGATGAGTAAATAGTAAATAATAAATAATAAGTGAGAAATGAGAATGGGAATGATGAGTAAATAGTAAATAATAAATAATAAGTGAGAAATGAGAATGGGAATGATGAGTAAATAGTAAATAATAAATAATAAGTGAGATATGAGAATGGGAATGATGAGTAAATAGTAAATAATAAATAATAAGTGAGAAATGAGAATGGGAATGATGAGTAAATAGTAAATAATAAATAATAAGTGAGATATGAGAATGGGAATGATGAGTAAATAGTAAATAATAAATAATAAGTGAGAAATGAGAATGGGAATGATGAGTAAATAGTAAATAATAAATAATAAGTGAGAAATGAGAATGGGAATGATGAGTAAATAGTAAATAATAAACAATAAGTGAGAAATGAGAATGGGAATGATGAATAATACTAAATAAGTGGAATAATAAGTGAGAAATGAGAATGGGAATGATGAATAATACTAAATAAGTGGAATAATAAGTGAGAAATGAGAATGGGAATGATGAATAATACTAAATAAGTGGAATAATAAGTGAGATATGAGAATGGGAATGATGAATAATACTAAATAAGTGGAATAATAAGTGAGAAATGAGAATGGGAATGATGAATAATACTAAATAAGTGGAATAATAAGTGAGATATGAGAATGAGAATGCTGAATAATACTAAATAAGTGGAATAATAAGTGAGATATGAGAATGAGAATGATGAATAATACTAAATAAGTGGAATAATAAGTGAGATATGAGAATGATGAATAATACTAACTAAGGTGAATAATAAGTGGAACCAGTAACCAGGTGCTGTAGAGACCGTGTTACTGGGTTATTGACTAGAACTGAACCTGACACTGTGGGTCAGTACTCAGCTGTTCATATCTCAAACATTTAAAAAATGATGCTTGGCTGTAGTGTCTTTTCAGATAATAAACGACACAGTTGGACACCGGAAGTCTGGCCTTTTTTTGTGTGAGTGCTCCATCAACAACACTATAGACGATCTTTGTCCTGCACACGAAAGGGAAAGGAAACGGCGACTTCTCCATTCCGCCCCCGTCCCTCTCTCATCTTTAGCTGCACCGAGTGTTTGATCGATCGGAAGCGTTGAGACCTCGAGTAACGTTTAATTTCCCGGTTTCAGGCGTTGTATGCTGGTTTTTTGACCCCCCTTCCCGGACAGCCTGCTGTTGACCGTGAGGAAACTGCTTCGCGTGAATTTCCAGGCGCCAGATTCATCGAGTCCGACTGCACGAAGTTGATAGGCAAGCTAGCTGGAGCTAACTGTTAGCTAACTAGCTTGCAGTGCTGGTCGGAGGAACTCGTTTTCGGAGATAGTTTTTGGGGGGCGTCGTTTTGTCCCTGTCCTGCTACAGGTCTTGGCTTCCCCCCACCCCCCCTGAAATTTGACGTAATTGCTGTGAGGTTTAGAGGGATAAGCCGGTCGCTCCCTTCTAGCGTGCTCGATATAGCCTGCTAGCTAATACCCTGCGTATTTTAAGGCCTCAGTCCAACACCACCATCAGCTGCCACTACAACACCATAGTATTTGCATCGTGCTGTAAGACAGTTGACAGGTGAGTAAGAAACTGTTTTTCTAACTTAATTGTCATGTCAAATTGGACATATGGTTAACAAACACACGGGTTATACACTTGTTATATTTCTGCTCTGGGAAGTGGTCATGTTAGCTTGCCTGCTAACTAAAAATTAGCTTGATTCAAAACGATGGGGGGGAGGAAGAGAATCCGCGAAATCACGCCGGAGGTCGCCATCTTTCATTGGATGCTGCTGTAAGCCAGCTTACTAGACATGGCTGCTACTTTCCAGCCCGAGTCAACTTTTAAACAACACGTTATGGCGTGGCAACGGTTGAAATGCATCGCCATTTTGTCCATTTTACCCCAGAAATCCAGCCTGTACTTAGCTCCCGTGAAGCTGCTTACAGCCCGGTGACGAAGGAAGGAGTGTCGCTGCTGTGCCTGGCCCTTGGCATGGGCATGGCATGTGAGCTGCAGTCTTTCTCGGCTGTGTCAGCTACTAAATACGCCTGCATTGCGTCTTCACTAGAATTCCCAATGCTTGCCTTGTAAAGTTGTGACAAACCAACTCATCTGAACAGCCTTGTTAGATGGAGAGATGGGAGATAAACACTATTCAACCCCCTCCCCAGGGGCATGTAAGATGCCAGGTGAGCATCCTCCACCAGCGATTACCCACCGACTAAAAATAAACCCCTTTTGGCCTCCTGTTGCATTTTTCACAAACATGCTTATGTTGGAACAACAGAGAAATTGTGAGAACAATTTGGGTTTTAATTCACCTCTTGTGGGGTGACAGTATCTCGGTCCGTAGGTAGTCGGGTTGGGAACCGGAGGGCCGCTGGTTCAAGTCCACATATGGACCAAATTATGGTGGTGGACTGGTAGCTGGATAGGTGCCAGTTCCATGGGCATTCACTCTCAAATCTCTCCATTAGTGCATGTTTAGGTACTGAGCATGTGTGTAGTTCAGGCCTGTGTAATATCAATTTAGTAATAGTAATTTCCCCTTGTGGGATTAATAAAGTATACATTATTGTGATTATGCAGGGTGGAAACAAGGCAGTGAAGGGGGGGCGGGGAGAGGACCGAGCCAAGCTTGTGTTTTGGTTCAGGCGTTGTCTAGACCTTGTGCTTGCCTCACTTCATCTGTAGGGGAAATGCCATGCACTGTGACCAGGGTCAGTCTTTTTAGGGGATGTATCACAATCAGGTCAAACTGCGTTATTAAAGGTGATCTTGTGATTGTCGTCTACACCATATTATATCAATACCAAGACTTGGTCACTTCCAGTATTGTTTTTGTAAACGTGTTGACTGAAGAAGGTTAAAATGTGGTGTGGTAGGCTTGTTAACGTATTGCTGCATTTTTGGTAAAACTCACGGATCTCCAAACTGTTTGCTGTTTATGGTTAAAGATTAAAGGGAAAAAAAGAAGTTTTTTTGGTGAGATTTTCAGAGTTATGTGGAAAAATGAGTTTTTGTGACTCATGTTAGAGGATACAAACCCCCCAATGAAGTTAAAAAACGAAAACCATTTGACGCTGTTTATACATGACACTAGCAGTTGTTTCTAAAACACGTCAAACTGTCGGGATTTGTAGCAGAGTGGGGTGTGTATGGCCGTGTTTAGATGAGTTGCTCAATTTGTTGACAGTAGGCTCACAAAACGTGGTCTAAACCTACATGTGAATTAGGGGTGGGGGGGTGAAAAGCAATACAGCATAGCATTGCGATATTTTCAGTGGCAATACTGTATCGATACACAGGCGCCAAGTATGCATCTTTTATTATATATTATATATGTGTTGGTCAGTTTGTCCCATTTTGCAGCGATAACATTGAAGTGAGATGAAAAAACAGAGAAATGTTTCTTTTTAGATGAAACAGATGTTAAGTTTCCTTTTGGGGACGTCATTTGAAATTGGGAAAAATTAGAAGTTAGAAAAAAGGTTATAAATTGATATCGCAGAATATTTCAATATGTTTAAAATCGCAATATTGTATTGTGGCGTAAGTGATGACCGATCGCATCGGGAGGCGTCTGGTGATTCCCCCCCCCCCTAATGTGAATGCTGCAAAATCACAGAACTATACTGTATTTATTTAACACATCGCTTCAGCCTGGTATTCATTTTATTTGCTGTTCCACACTGGTTGAAATAAAAAAAAAACACACACACAAATGTCAATTTGGCAAACATGTTTAAAGGCTACTGTTCAGAAACGTCTGTCACACAGCAGCTGTTCTGCTAGCTGCCTGGTATTGATGCAGAGATGTGTTTAGCCCTATTCATCGCGGTTGCATGACACACACACACACACACACACACACACACAGACTTGCCGTGGATGGGTATCAGTATGTGGATCAAAGGTCACCAGCTTTAAAGCAATGCCATTCATTTTCTGCATTGTATGCAAACACAGCGAGAGCCTGTGTCAGAGACGGGCGTCCGATTGTTGTGGCGGATTATCGCTGCTTAACAAACGGCTCCAACGGGACAGAAAAAAACGATTTCCAGTGATGTGTGGACTCAGTGTGTCCTCCTCCTTCTCACTATTTCTCTGTGGATGTGTAACATTGAGGTCAGATGTAGCCTAAGGGATTAGCCAATCAGTCTGCTGGTGCTGAAATTGCAGCCTTAGAGATGCAAGAATGATGTTGAACACTTGTCGCCTACTGATACAAAAAAATGAGAGTGCAGAAAAATGGCACCATAGAGTAGAGTTGGGTGATGTCCTCATGAATTGGCAGTTGACGATGTTAACAGTAAAACATTGGGACGGACGATGATATCACTCACGCTTCTGAATGCATGTGGGCCGCTGATTAACTGCAAACTTTAACCATAATGGTGTGATATACATATTTGCTGTTACTTAAAGTGCCCATATTATGAAAATATCACTTTTTCTGGGATTTGGGGTGTCATTTTGTGTCTCTGGTGCTTCCACACGCATACAAACTTGAAAAAATAACTAACCATGCTGTTTTGAGTGAGATCTGGTTTCTGAATGTCCTCTGATCCGGTTTCTGAATGTCCTCTGCCTTCAGTCTCTAGGTGAGCTGTTCAACATCTGCACGGCTTTCTACGTCACTAGAGACGAGGTGGCTAACTGTAGCTTGCTAGCTCATTCTCAATGGCAAAACACTGCTACACACACTAGTTAGCCATAATCTCCAAAAGAACTACTTCCTGTCCCTGTTGTGCAGGTATTCCATAAGCGCCCCTGGTCTAGGAGAAGTCTCCCAGCTGATCCTGCCTTGGACTGACCAAAGCTGGAGAAAGAGTTATCTAGCTGATGGGATCTTACCGAGCTACTGAGCATGTGCAGCTTCCAACAAAGATAGTCTAGAAGTGAGATGTCTCACTCTGGAGATAAAACAGAGACCCAAACACACAGGGGGAAAACAGGATCTGCAGCAATGTGCAGTACAACAACAATATGGTGTTTTAAAAAAAAAAAGAAACCATGTAAACCTATTCTGGTACAACCTCAAAATACAATTATGAACCTGAAAATGAGAATAATATGGGCGCTTTAAAGTAGGCTGATAAATCTCCATGGAGGGTTGCCGTGGAAAGGTACAGGCAACGCAGTTCTCTGTTTACGTGAACATGGCATGCTTAAATTATTTAGATGGTCGTGTAAATGTATCGTGTTAAAAGCACTTGATGGCCGCTGGAGGAGCGGAAGAACGCAAAGCCGTAATACCTGCTACAGCTCCATCATACCAGTGGCAGTTGGTAGTTGAGTTACCCGAGAATAGGGGCTGTGAGTCGGGTTCAGAGCACCGCGAGCTGCCGGCCATTTCAGCTCACGGTTACGGATTACGTTAAGTTTAGGCGACAAAAAGTGAGCGTTATGGGACGATGGTTAACCCTTGTGTTGTCTTCCCGTCGACCATGGAGAAACATTTTTATTGCTTTTTCTGACGTTTTGTCACGGTTTCAACTTTTTGTTGTTGATGCTTTTCCCACATTTTTGACATTTTCTTTTGTTTTTATTGCTGTTTTTTTACACTTTTCCCTATGTTTTGTTGTCAAAATTTGACCCGAGGACAACACGAGGGTTAAGATTAGGCACCAAAACGACTAGTTAGGTTTAGGAAAAATATTGTTTTTAAAATTAGTTTATCAGATGCGCCTTTCGTTTAGACAGCAACAGCGTTTTGGGGGCTTAAAAACAAAAAAGTGAAACCACCCTCCAGAGTGGAAATCCCTAAACGCTCCACCATTGCTTTCCGCTCTAAAGGGTAAAAACACACGGAGTATGGATGCATGCGTGCGCCATGTCGGTGCATTGTTTGGAGCAATAACTCCACCTCCTCGTCTGTCCAGACAGCTTTTGTTTGCTTCACGCTACTAGGGCGAGATGTAGAAGGTAGGTTCTAGGGGCGGGGGAAAAAATCGATAACGCATAATATCGCGATATTTTCAGTGGCACTACTGTATCGATACGCAGGCGCCAAGTATGGATCTTTTATTGTATATTATATATGTGTTGGTCAGTCTGTCTGATAATCCAGCAGCAATAAAACTGAAGTGATATGAACAGACAGAGAAATGTTTCTTTTTAGATAAAACATGTTGACAAAGTTTCCTTTTGGGGACGTCATTTGAAATTACAGAATATTGCAATATGTTTGAAATTGCAGTAATATAGTATTGTTATTGTATCGGGAGTGTCAGGTGATTCCCACCGTAGGCTCTACGCAGGCGCGCAGACTTGGTGGTGTGCGGCAGTGCTTCACACTACCACTGAACCGCTTGGTGTGCATACTACATCGCATTTCACACACTTTTGCGCCACCAAGCGCTCGTCTAACCGCGTAATATAAAGTGAGAATGCAACGCCACTCTACACATAGCCACAGTTTGCACCAGGGACGCTGATCCAGCTCGGTTTAGTTCCGGTGTTGAGACGGCAAGACTTGGGGACTGTCTGCAGAACTACACCAACAAAAAGAGATGCAACAAAATATTTATTAATTTAATGATTAAATAAGGTAGTGTCTCCAAACTTACCTCAATTATAACATGTCTCCTGCTAGTTGTACTACAGCACTTAAACAAAAAAAAGAAGCATATTCTTATTATTTTTCAAATATTTTTGTGTCTCCTTTCTGTGTTGTAGTTTGTAGACGGTACCAAAGCACTCGTCCTAATGTCAACACCGGAACTGAACACAGCTGAATTAGCACAGCTTTCATGCCTTATTTCACATCTGCAGCAGTCAGATTCACTTTCTTCACTTGGAAGGAATCGCTTTACATAGATAGGCACTTGTAATGACATTTTCAAACCGGTTTAGAGGCTAAAAGCTTGTTATAAATGGCCGTTTCAGCGTCCTGGGTGCAAACTGTAGCCAGGAGGACAGCTCTGTGTAGGCAGCACCGATTGTTTTTGTTTTTCTCTCTACTGACAGCACTACAAATGACAAACAACCGAGCTACGTGTTGACATCGACCAGAATTCTCCATTAAGTGAAGGTTTGGCCGGTGCAACACTGTTTGTTTGGTTGTTCCTGTTTTTATAGCTTTTAAAATCTCTCTCCTGCAGCATGCCGATTGACTCAGACCATTGTCTTAACAAGAGATTACTTTTCACATTTGGTTTGAACGTTTCCATTTTTAGAAGCATTGTTTCTGTGTTTTGGCAACAGAGTGCCAGTAGAATTTGTGTTTAGATAAACGAACTAGAGTCCCGGTCAACATGGCAGTTTCAGAGGTAGTTTTTTATTGTTTTTTTTATTACATTTTAAAGTTCACCGGTCCCCGACAGGCTTTTATAAAGTAACCATCGGACACTGCCCCCCTGGCTTTTTTTTTTATCGTACACGTTTAACAACAGATATTAAGCCACAGTTCTGTGATTAAAAACCTTCTTGAATCTAACTGGTTTGTCCCCTCTGGCCTGCACCCCCTTCCCTGTAGCTTACTTGGTGACACAGAGACTTCTCCCTGAGGAGCCAAGAAGCAGACGGCTCATGACTTCTGACCAGGACACGAAAGTTGTAGCCGAACCACAGGTGCAGCAAGTACAAGAGGCAAAAGACAACTCTCATTTGGTGAGTTTTTACGTACAGATGCAGTGTTTCCTCTATGTTGATTTTGTAGTGGTGGCCCGCCACGGCAAATATCAGCCGCCACAGTATCAGAAATAGGGAAGACACACAATGCAGTCGCGGTTGCCTTTTAAATGATCCTGCCGACACAATGCACCTCCCGTTGGCTGCCGCCCACATTGCAGTTTAACAAGTGGAACTATTCGGAGGTCATTGGGTCCCGTCCAGTTTAACTCCACGTACTGTTGTGTTGATGGAGTTTGTAGACAGTCCTGCACCCACTGCTAAAAGTTACCCTAAAGGAAACCCTGAGATGCATGTTTTTCACATGTTGTGCGACCGAAATTTGTATGAATTTCAATACATGAACATCCCCAAAATATTTGTGTGTGGTTGTAGAATTGCATTAGAAAAGTGTAAAATATTACAACAAATGGGTAAGGAAAATCTAATTGTAGTGATAAATGACTGTCATTAATAATAATAATAATAATTATAATAATAATAATAATTATAATAATATAGTGAATCATTTCCTCTAATACTGTCATGGTTGGCAGTACAAACCTCAATCATAAACAAATGAGTAGATTAACAAAGAACTACTCAATAATATGTTGTATTGCATTTCCCATTACGGTATAAAATCCTTCATCATTGTATACATTTTCATATTTAGGACCCGAGCACAGATGGTTGCGAGGACCCGATTGAAACTGAAGGAATTCAATGTCAGAAAGTCTGAAAATAGATGTCTGATATTCGTCTTGGGCTCAATAGCGCCCTCCCGCCAGAGCTGTTAACGAGAATTGCGACACTCCCATAGACGTCTGTTGTAATCAGAGAATACGGAAGTAATGCACATCGTGGAGCAGCTATTGGTTCCAAATACTGGATAGTTCAAGCATCGAACCCCATTCTTTGTCCATGTTTCCAAGTCCTGCTTGCTGGTAAGTTGATCACATGACTGCATTTTTGGACATTTTAATACAAAGTATAGCTGAGCTCTCATGATTATTTTGTGTAGCCAGTTTAAGTTAATTTTTATTGTGCGATAACTACTTTAGTTAGATTCTAATTACAGTTAGCTAACGTGCGCAACACTTCCCAAGCTAATGATAATGTCAGTTAACCAATGTTACGCTTTGCCTTACATTCATTGCAATTATTGGTGTTTGTTGGCATACAAAGTTTGTCTTCCGTTATTACATTTATTGTTAAAGTTGTTAATCGTTGCAATGAATGGTAGCTTGCTCGACTAGATGACGTGGCTACCTTTGTATCTACAAATGTTTTTCCGTGGTTTAAAGTCATTACTCGCATTGTTTTTTAGGCAATACATGAGTGATTTGTGATTGTCAGCAGCATGAATGTGGGTGATCACAGTAAAAAGAGAAATGCAGGTAGCTTATTACTTTATTACTTACCATATTTTCTGTTGCAGAGCTGATTGAAGACTGTGTGTGTGTGTGTGTGTGTGTGTGGGGGGTGCTGGATGTTCGGCTGCGGGGGTGAGGTGTGAATACCTCATCCATGACATCCAAGTTTCGGCCTTGGTCTTGCCCGATAGCATAGTATGCCTATGAAAAGAGACTCCGTGGAAGAATGCAATGGCTGATTAGAGCACTTGTGTTCATTTTCTCGCCTGCTTTATGCCGTCTTTCTCTCTCTGTAACAGGTCTTTTGAAAATTTCCCAGTAAATGAAAAACCAATCTACCCTCTCCCTAGACATATTATACAATAAAATGTTTTGTTAAATGAAACTTGTTGCCTTGTATCTTTTGCACTATTAGCCTTCTTCTTTCTCAAATTGAGCAGTTACGGGCATTCATTGACACTTTCTTGTTGCGCATGTTTATCTTATGTTGCAGCAGCAGGTTATCATTTAACAAATATATATATATTTCTCAATAGAAAGTAATCAACACATAAATGTATATTATGTAATATTACTGATGTATTGTGTATGTTGCATTTACAGTTACTATTAGAATAATGGGTAGTTCAATCTACAGCAATGTAAATAAAATGTAAATGTTGTAGTGTCAGAACCCCGCCCAGTTTTAAATGTTGTAAATTGACAAAATATTTTTAAATGAAATGCCATTAATGCAAATCTTACAAAAATCCAATATAACAACTGCTGAGGGATTTGCAAGGGGTTTTGTACCAAAAAAAAAAAATCTAAATCAGCTATTTGGGACTGTGTTGGCTACAAAAAGGAGCATGTTGACAAAAAACAGGCTATCTGGAGTGTTATAATGTTGTAGCCACAAAACAAGGAAAAACCACCAATTTGTCTGATAACTTAAACCGGCACCACAAAGCTCTTTATGACAAATACAAAGTCAAATTTGGATTTCAACCAAAACTACTTGGGATGCCTTTGGCAGTGTGACACCTTACCAGAAAGGCTCTCAATGACTGTGAGGAATAACAGACGCAATTACTATTCATATCTTTAAAGATATGTTGCCATTACACACTGCCGCCAAAGAGGGATTTGAGAAAATGATCCGAACGCTTGACACGCGGTATGTTATACCATCCCCCACACATTTTTCCCAAATTGCGATAAAGGAGCTGTATGAAATATGCAAATCCAAGATTGAGGCAGAGCAGTCACAAGTGGATTACTATGCAGCTACAACAGACCTGTGGTCCAGCAGGACGAGTCTGAAAGTCCATTTCCTCTCAGGGGACTTTGATATAAAAAGTTGCTGTTTGCAGATGGCATATTTCCCGGATACATATTGCTAAGTAATACTCTGCTTAGATTTTAATACTACTACTAAGTTTTATTTCAACTTTGTTTAGCCATGATTATGATAACTAACACTGTTTTACTTTGGCGCTTAGGCAAAGAAAGACTTAAAAACAAGTTTGTATTTATTATAAAATCTACTTATTTTAAGCTATATTAATATCCACCAATCGGGGTTGGTGTAAAGCTATAATGAAGCTTGTTATTGAGATTAATATCATGAAATGGTAATTGACATTTAGCCTGGATTGATGGCTCTATCAAATATAGCAATGTAATTTTTTTCCCAATATTGTGCAGCCCTAGTATCCATATCGATCCCCCCGTTTGCTATAATTACGGTTAAATCTGGTATAAAGTCTTATTGGAAACATTTGCAAGTAAATATTTAGTTCAAACAGGTTCTGATGCCCATTTTCTAGATGTTTTTCATTGATTTAAGTTGACTTTATTAATATTTGTCAGGTTATCTAAATTTTTTGCCTTTTTGTAACCAGACGAGAAGCAGACTATAAAGTGAGGTAACATCCGCAGCCTGCTTGAAACTGCTGTTGATTTCCCACACTGATTATGTATAATGGAGAAGTGTGTGTGTGTGTGTGTGTGTGTGTGTGTGTGAAGCAGAGCAAAGTAGATGTAACTAACTAACATGACCTGTTTTTGTTTTGTTTTTTTCCATTTCATGAGCCTGTAGTGGCTTCGTTGATCACAAACGTAACATTATGTTCCTGTTGCCTTTGCATCTGTCAGATAATCCAAAGTTAAATATTCATTCTGTGGCCTCAAGTCATTAGTGATCGCATCTTTGATGTAAATCCATTGTCTCTATTTGGGATGGGTGTGTCTAGAATTACGAAAGGGCACCACCAGACATTTGCAATTATAACTAAACCCAAATCAATAGTTTTCATCATCGTAATAGAGAGGAAACATCCAGAGTTGTCATAACTATTATTTGGGAAACTATTGTTTTTAGAAACGTTGCCTCAGGACCCGCGTTTCCTCTGAGCTGATAGTTTAGTGCTCTGCCTGTTGTCATCCATCCCAAAGACCAAACAATATCTTGTTGCAGTCATCAGTTATTTCTGCACTTTGCCCTCGGAGGTGATGTAAACGGGTCTGTTATGAGGTGCGTGTGATGTTTGTGGGCAGGTGAACTGATAGAAGTACCTGTTGAGAACTGGCTAATATGAATACACCTGTAGATTAAACCTGGTAATTTTACCAATATAATCAGACTGTATTTTATCAGTAGTAGTTTAACCGTTGACATCAAAATCTGTTTCTTTAATGTACATCCAGGACAACAAAGGCATAAAACAATGACACTCCGGCGTTTTTTACATATGTGTATTTGCTGTTTATTGGAATCCTTTGGACATGCATGCAAATTATAAACGTACGTAGTACAAACCTATCCAAGGAGTAAAATGTTCCATGTCTAGCTAGGAGGTGTAGCGTCTGTGCCGAAAGCTTGTACATTCAAGAAGTAAAAATGAAGCAAAAACATCCTAGGGTTCAAAGTGTACTACAATGAGGAAGCGCTATTCATTCTCAGGTGTCTCTTTACTTACAGACCTCCCTTTGTAAGTAATTCCACATTCCCAAAGGCTCCGCAAATCATTTGCACAGGCTGTATAGGTTATGATTCTGCCAAGGTGCTGCACAACCCTGCTGGTTTGATTGATGGTAGCACATGTGGCACTTTAGGGTAGACAGACGGGGCTAAATACAGACCCCAGGGTGGGATATTACACCAGCCTCCAGCCAAATACTGTCACACTCTGTGTTTTAGTTGCAGTTAAGTTTCAAGCTCCAGCGCCTTACGTCATTCTACCTCAGATCGGAGATTATGCTTCTTTCTGTTTTTAGAGGAAAGTCTTTCTTGGTCTCAACACTTTCTTTAATAGTGATGGTATTTTACGACTTCTGCTGCAGGACAGAGAAGATGAAATGAATTGAGGAAGTTAATCTATGTCTGTCACAAAGCGAGCGCAGGGATGTGCCTTCACGTTTCATTGATGGGTTTCAATCAACCTCTTCAAATAGGAAAGAATGTGGAACTAAGGAAATGGGTTATGAATAAGCAGATGGCCTTCAGGCAAAGAAAATTATTATTCCGGAGCGCTCCAAAATTAGGAAATGGAAAGTGCCTGCTGTCCGTCTCCCACCCACCCACCCACCCACCCCACTGTTATTTACACACGCTCAAGATTGGAAAGAAGATTGGCAGTGAAAAGGAAGGGACCAACTCCAGTGGGCAAATGCTTCAGGCTGCAGGTCTCATTACCAGCCGGGATTAGTGGTGGGAAAAGCGGTCAGAGAACCAAAATACTGCTTCCAGGGTTGAATACACACAGTTCAGGATGTAAAAGTTCCTGAACAAAGTCAAATACTTAGCCCCAAACCTTTTTTTTAGTTTTTAAAGTCTTAAAATGTCCAAGACGTCTGCACAGAAGTTGCAATTTATATATTAACTTTTTTTGCTTACAGACTTGTCGCTTTACATCCTGCTCTGCTGCTGTCAGTATACTTTTAAGACTTTCAAAATGTCTAATATATATGAAGAAAGTATTTAAAGCCACAGGAAGTAAAATTGAAACGTCGACAAACACACAAAATGTCAGTAATTTCCCCAGAGTTAAAATAGAAAAACCTGTTGCTACGGCTGCAGCACATTTATTTCTACATATAGAACATAATTAAACTGGCACAATCATTGATTATGGAATATGAACTTGGAAATATTCAAACCTAAAGCACTAAGTAGATATTAAAATTAAGAATACAGCTTATGTAAGATCCATTTGAGTCTTGTAGTGTAACCACAAATCAAATTGATGCCATAGTAACAAAAGCCATGTGGTGCCACCAAACTCGTGTTTTCCAACTCATTCCTTATTCACACACATGCATAAACACAGAGATGATGCACCATATGCTTTGCACATATGTGTTAGAAACCGAGCAGAAATTGAACATGACCTATTTAAAGCCCTGCATGTAAAATTAACTGAGTTACAGACACAAGCTGGAAAGAGAAGAGGACTCCAACTGGGATTAGATCCTCATCTGGGAACGTTACCAAGCCAGAATTTAGTTAAAGGGCATTTTCAGGTATAAAAATGCTTTGTGTGTGAATGCAGAAGTAATCAAAAATATGGGCGCCGAAACAAAAGGCTGCTCATTTTTAGTCTGTAGTCTAGCTCTGAAAACCAGAAAAAACTTAAATAGCTCATCTCCTGCCCATGCAGCTGCTAATGTTACGTCACACTGAGTTTTAACAACTTTACATGGCTGATTTTAAGTAAAACTTCACACGGTACATTCGTTTTAACCATTTACCGCACAGATGGGGTGAAAGATATGCAGTGTGTGATGGGCTATTTTTATTATGTCAGAATTATGATTTTAAAACCGTGTAGCATTTAGAGATTGGGCTGAAGTCCGATTTTGAAGTTGTGAAATTTTATCAATTTCTACCTTGGTCACATCTGTGGCAGTCAGCAGTGGTCGTATAGTTAGAGCTGGAGAAGGGCGTAACTTAGGGTTCAACATTAAGTGTGTGTGTGTGTGTGTGTGGGGGGGTCAAGTCATTCCCTGTTTTGAGTTGGTTGGTTGAGATCCTCACTTTTAGGCAAAAATGTTATGTCATTACATTTAAAGTAATAATTAAATGCAATGAACTGTTTCAACTATCATGTTTTTATCAGGTGAAACCTTAAATTAGGTTTTTGTTTTGGAGTTTCTAACCACAAACTGTCTGGAAATATTCATTTTGACTTTGTAAAAGGATAACATAATATCACAATTTTATTTTACCTAAAATTGGTCAACAATAGTTTATACCCCAGCCCTTTTTGCAGTGAAGCACTGAAGCAGGCTTATATTAGAGACAGGCTTTCATTTCTAATTCTCTGGGTTTGATAAATTAGTGATATTTTACTATGAAGCCTCCTTTTTCTGATTTGCTCCCGTTGGCCCTTTTTAAATTGTTGTAACTGCATTATGCTCTTCCTGTATTGGTTTCAAATTAAAAGTTTCAGTGGATGGAGCAATTATTTCAAAACAAAGATGTAAGACATTAGCAGGATCGTGTTGTGGAAAATTTGGTGTATTGCACGGTTTCCATACACTACTTAAAATGTAGTGCTACATTTTTCTTGTAGCACAGAATAAGTAAGGCTGGAACATAAATGACTTCAACCAATCTTAACAAGTGACGAATCTGTCCAGATGTCATTTTTAGTCAACCCAAAAGCTGCCGTTACTCGTAGAAAAATCCCAATACAAGAGTTGTCATTTCTGTAAGTCGAACCTTTTACAGGTGTATTGCTCTCACTCCTGCAATTTGCCAATTTTGTGGTCATTTTCCCAGCATTTTGGTCATGAATGCAGATGGGTAGCTTGTGGATGAAGAAAGATGACGTGCCCATTTTTAATCCTGCATTCAAAGCTCCGATTGACTGGTCTTGCCTATAGTTGAAACTGGCATTAATGAGCACTCAAAGCTTATTTAGTCTTAAAAAACGGGGGAAAAACAGTGTTGGAAAGCATTTTTTCACAATAAATCTAATTATACACGTCTTGCTGTAACCATATCAGGTTGTTAACTTTGCTTGCCAGTGGCGTTTTCGTCGTGGGACTGAAATGGTAAAACCTCATCAGGTTAAACCACTTCTGTTGATGCTGAATTAGACTTATGCAGCAGGAAATGGTGCACGGGACGAAGCATTTTACTGTAATTGTGATGCGTTTGACTCCCGATTGCTCAGCACCAATCTGGCCCGCTGTTCCCTTCAGCTCTGCAGCTGTCAGAGTGAAGATGAGCCTCAGGTCTGCTAACAGACAGACATGTCCAAATTCAGCTGTTTTTGTTTTCTCCCCTGAAGGACTCTTGCATGCCTGCTGTCGCTCTGTTTTTGTCTGGTGCTGTGAGCTTACCTCGATCAGACAGGCAGAGCAATAAACCCAGCGCTACACCTGCCGCTCTACGATGACACTGACAATAACTTGTCTCTGTCCGTGCTTTATGATGAATCACATCTTCCCGTCTCCTCCCAAAATACACCCTCAATCAGGGAAGGAACATTTAAAAACTCAAAAAAATAAATAAAAAAAATGTAAAGGTCAAGTGGTGGCCAGAACGAACGCATCCGGTGATGTCAGCAACAGTTTCTATGGCAGCGAGCTTGGACAGGAGTGGGAGTTTTTCATTAGAGCTGGGCTTGATTAACAGCAGAGGGCGGGGATGTGTGTCTGTCTGGCCAGACGCATCCTCAATCCTCAATGATCTCGTAGTGCAGTGTTTGAAATACGACCCAGGAACAATGTTGTTTGCTGCTCATGTTGTATTAAGTCAGTCTTATCTCCGTGTTTCCTTTTTAATTGTATTTCTGTTTTGTTTCTGTGACCTATATAACTCCTTAACTGTTGCTTCTATTCGATTAAGAAGCAGGATTTCCCAGCCTTTCTTTTGCCTCAGCAACTCGACTCGTTGGCAGAATAATCTATTAAAACCGAGGCTCAAGAGGGCTGATTTAATTTAAGTGATGCCAGCGGGTTGATTTAGCGCATGGATCACTGGAGCAGGCTCAGGTGTGCAACTCAACACTCCCTCCACAGCTCCAGTATTTTGCTGGAGAATGACTCAGGGCTACAGCGACAAAACAAAAGCCGAGACGGCTGCTCAACAGGAGCAAGACAGCCAGTCAGCTTCTGCAACGTCAGCCTAGCCCACCGGGGCAGTGGAGCCTCAGTGCTGTCATCAGATTTGTTGAATCAACCCAGTATATCGGAGAGTGTCAGTGCTTGTGATTTGACGAGGATGATTTAGAGAGGTGCAGTGGTCGCAGCTACACGTTTAGGAGCCTGGCTTAAGGCGTATAATGTTGGTCGAGAGTCTCCCGCTGCCTGCCTGTGGATATACTTAGTCTGTCTATGTGTGTTAATCATGGATTGGATGCAGTGGAGCCTTATATCACCACCGTCAGGAAGCGCCTGGCCTGCTTTTCCTCAGGACTTCAATGAAACGCTGGCTCTGACCACGGCTCTGGGTTACAGTTTGTTAGCCTGTGAGACATGCATGCTGAACTGCTGCTTTGATCCTGTGAGTATGTCCAGCAGGCAGCTGAGGTTTAGGGCTAGAGATGATTGATGAGTATCTATTAAAGGATTTATTTTTGCTCATCATAAAATGTATTAAAATTGTGGACATTTCTGTACCTTATTTACTTATAAAGCCCCCTTTTTTTTGCCGGTAAGCTTATAAAAAATGAAATTACATGGGTCACCGCTTTTAAACTCTGATTTTGCTATCATTGTTTTCTTGATTATGCTGTCTAAGTGTACTTCGGCAACATGTTCTTTGCTGGTAAGCAATAATAAGCCACTGTCTGGTTTCCTGGCTGATCTATTGTCAGATAAGCAAACACAACTTCAGTGTTGTGCATGTGTAATGTTTGAAGCACCTTTTTTAGTTTTTTCAGCTTGTGTGGTGAAATGAGTGAAAGTTTAGTCAACAGAGATGCTGATAGAACTGAAATTGCTTTTAGAAACTAACATAAAATATAGATTAAATAATACAAATACATTGTAAAATAAGTACTGACAAGAAGTAAAAGGGCATATACAACAGTATAACTTGTGATATCCCATAACTGTTTTAACTGTTATGGATCATTAAGCAGGTCAATATCATATCAACCTTTAAATGACTAAAAACATTTGATTTCAATATGTCAGTTATGTTTTAATACAAAATCTGTTGCACTCTGGTCTATTTTCCTCATCCCCAATTTCAAAGGCAGTGTAATATGTTGTATAATGTAATTTTATATGTATAATTTTTTTTATAAAATATAATTTTACATATTGTATAATAATTGTACATAATTACTAGAGCACTCAGTACATTCTTAATAAATTCAAAAAAATAAGTACAATGACTTGGGGAATATTTGTCTGTCTTTTTTATTACTATACAGGTTTGCGTCCGTTAACATTGACATTTATGATTAATGTGTTCTATTCACAGGAATCCGCCAAGGTTTCAGACCTCAACCCCAATGCGAAAGCATGGGCCAACCACATGTTTAGCCTGGACCACAGCGGGAGTGCGGACACCACAACTGCTGCCCTGCAGCCATGGAAGGAAGGCTGCGATAGCTCGGCCGACCCCGGCCCAGAAGGTCAGCCAGTGACTTGGGATGCAAAATGTGGTGTTTTTGGCCATTTCAGCAAATTAAGCTAAACATAAATGCACTGCTTCTGCAATGCACATGAGAGTAGTAGTAATAATAATAATAATAATAGTAATAATAATAATAATAATAATAATAATAATAATAATAATAATAATAATAATGTATACTGAATTACACACACATGCTCAGGTCCTATACATGCACTAATGGAGACATGTCAGAGTGAGGTCAACAAAAGTAATAAAGTAGTAAAATGTAGATGCAGATAGCAATTAAAAAGATAGTTAAAAGATTCTTGCCACTTTTTAAAAATGGGCTCTTTATTAGACTGTCAAAGTATCGAATACATGACATCCATTAAAGATGCTGTAGAATAAAAACAACGCTACAATTTAAAGTAGAATAAGACCTTTCTGCAGCTCGTCTTGGTCTAGTGCCACCTATCAGGCAAGCATGTATGCACTGGCTTCATGCTGTAACATTTACAAGTACTAACCCTTTAAAAAATCCACATCCGTTTAAGCATTTGCTATATTTAGAATATTTTCACCTCTTTACCTTGCTGTCACAGTCCTTAACGACAGGGAACTGAAGCTGGTGTCTCTGCTCTCTTCACTGCCACCAGACTCAAACAGTTGGTTTACCTCTCGCAACACGGGGATCGCTCATCTACCACTGCCTAGATCGGTTAGTTTGTCCGTGGTATTGTGTGACTGTAGTGTTTTTAAGGCTTAGTTCAGGTTCATCAAAGTCACACAATATGGAGACAGCAGTTGTTCTGCAGGCACAGTTACTGGTTTTAACAAAGGAGCCTGGTGGCTTTGAAAAGAGAATAGATAAAAGCTTTAGTTACCCGTCAAAAAAGGCAGTCTGATGGCTATGTAAAGCGGTTAATATATTCTAAATCTATCGTAACCTTACACTGGTATTGTTTTTGTTGTTTTTAGGGGGTTTAGCTGCTGCCTTCGTTAACATCAGTATTTGTTTTTATCTTCTGTGTCGGTTCTCCTGTCTTTTTAAATCTTTTTTACTTTTTAAGGTCTTTTAAAAGTGGATTTCCTGTAGTTGTATTGATAGGAACGTAACGGATGTGTAAGAACTTAAAGCACTTGTGATGTTTTTGTGTTACAATGCTGTACAGTAATAGCGTGTGAGACGGAGCCTGCTGGACCTGGGCGAGAGATGTGACCCATGGCCAGAATATCATAGTTCATAAAAATGCAGCGCAGTGACGATACAGACATTTCATACACACCACGTGTGTAACTCTGCTGACCCAACATTTGACCTGTGCTGGACCCATTCATAATGAATCAGCTGTCTCTCTGTGAGTAGGCCCAGCATACGGCCATCGCACTATCCCTAGCTCTTTTAATCAGTTATTGTTGAAAACAAGTGAAAGAGCTTTCTCAGAGATACATTTTTTTTTTTTTTTTTAGTATATCCTAGGCTGTTTATTTGAGATAATTTTCATTCACATATGTTGCAGCTGTATGTATATACAATATAAGAGGAATATGGGCACAATATGGATGTGAAAACAGTTATAAATAGCCTATGTGACAAAATTTGTTTTGGTTAAAATCAACAAATACTCGTGATCTCAATATTGATCAAAAATCATCGTGATTATCATTTTGGCCATAATTGTGCAGCCATATCAATTTGACTGTAATAATCTAGTAGTCTTGTTGTTGAAACCGTTGGTTTAAGCTTGGAAACCCCTTATTATACTTTGCAGCCGACAGCTGTCCATTATCGTCACTTTTCTCGTCATGGCGAGACGCCTCTTAAATCATTCATACTCAATTTGGTGTGAGCTATGAATATTCCAATCACAGTCACTGTTCCCTTCACACAAATGACCGTAATTACTCACTTTAATGTGCCTAGGCAAGTATAGCAAACGCAGAGGCAACAAGGATATGGTTGTGAAACAGAAATTATTGATTAGTCTGCATTTGACTCTGATTGATGCCCTGGTCTATTTCATCTCCTACATCTGCAAGGACATTTATGGAACATGAATTGCATAAAAGTGGCGCTGTAATATAGTCTGACCATTTACATAGTGACCTTTCAGCACTATAGACTTATTGTGACTTTGCCGTCAGGGAAGGACTTTTTTTTCTTTTTCTCAGCACTTTGAGTGGCCAGTCCCTCCTTACTCAATGTCACTACTGCTCTATCTGATGGAAATAACAGCACCTGCAGACGGGTTGTATATGTATCTATTGCTCACCACCGTAAAGGAGTCATGTGTTGAATTCTGGCATTTAAAATGGAAGTTTCCAACATTTTAACCTCACTACAATCCCCACTCTTGCACGTTTTAACATTCAAACTAGTTTTCAATTTTTTTGGATCATCATATTTTGGTAGCAAATAACTTTGTTTTCATGTCAAAAATTTTGGCAAACTTTATAAAAGGTCAATATATTTGGGGTGATATTAAATTAGTTGCATCCTCATTTGTCAACTCACTTTACAAGGTCGTGTTCTTTTAAAAAAAATCTAGTGAATTAAATATATTTTGAAAGAAAACCATAAGAAGTGTATAACATCCATGTGCACTTTCTTTCTCCTTTTAAATACCTCCCTCTCTTACCCTGGAAATGTTCTCGCAATAGCACAATTTGAATTTGCTCAGCGTGTCACTCTGGCATTGAGTAATGCTGCTCATTAACTATGCCCTGGTAGCTGAGTTGCACCAATCACATCAGTGTATCTGATATAGGCGGGGCCAGAGGCGGCCAAACCGATGAGGACAGTTTAATCTACTAGTTAGCTCCATTGGTGGCTAAGCGAATGGAGCTCTGGATACGTCCCCTGTGTGGTGTTGTGATTGGTCGTAAGGTTATCCAATGGCGTGCAGTGAGATGTTAAAATAGACACTTGGTGCCGCCTCTCGAGATGGGCAACTTTCATTACTTAATGCCACAGACCCTTAATCTTTTGGATTTGGGTCTGGATTTCCAGGCTATCCCTCTCTAAAGATTAGTCTTAATCTGTGTCTATGTGCATTTGCTCAATTAAACTTCAGGACTTGGGGCTATTAACTTTGTATTCAGTGTTTTGTGTTGCTCTTTTCAAAGTCATCCTCTTGAAGAAAATTCAGATCAGATTGTTGTCTCTAGAATACATGAAGAGATGTCTGCAGTTTTTAGACTGTTGTGAATGTGAAGGGATGTCTGGAGGTTTTACTTGGATGTTTCAAACAGTTACACCGCAGGTAACTGCAGGTTTACTAACTGCAAAAACCAGTGTGACAATATGACGCACACAGCGATAACCTGCCAGTCAATTGTACAATGGTGACGGTTTCCACTCTTCAAGTCTTGCTATTTATTTCCAAACAATCAAAGTTCAAATGAATTGCTTCCTGCGTGTTGAGAGAAGGTTGTTGCTTTGAGTCTTTATTGAACCGGCTGTATATATATTGTATGTGAAGAGTAACATAATACAAAATTATGTACGTGGCATTGTGGTACAAGTTAATGAATTCATTGTATGAACAAGGTGGCTTATGAAATGGCTTGTTAAACGTATGCTTTACCAGTTATATATCAGAGACGGATCTGTATTTCTAATTTCCACTGTTTTATAAGTGTCATGTTGCTTCATCCGTTTCCTGCTTTAATTTCCCACACTAAACACTTCGTCAACACTCCCTGTTGTCTTTATTTAATTGTTTAAATTGTTTCATTCTGCAGCCCTAATTAAGTCAGTACAACCTGATTATGTCAGACTCACTCTGTTGATCTTAGTTTGCCCTCTTTAAGAACAACACGGTTTTAATTGTCATATTATGCTATTGAGATTTCCTATCCTTACACCTTTTTAGCAATTATTATACCTCCCCTTTGTTGATTTTCCCAGGCTATGAAGCCAGTGAAGACAAGGCTTTCAAGGAGCCCCTTCTAACCGACCCAGATGAGCCTCCACCGGTGCCAGTAATGCTGGACGAGCCGTCCCCCGTGGCATCCGTCACCCTGGAGTGCTCCGAGCCAGCCTACACAGAATACCCCGAGCCTGGGCAACCAGGGCGCACAGGTGGGCTGGTTAGTGATTGGTTGTTTGTCGGAGCCGGCTGTGGGCTGGCTGCAGATCAGTGGGGATTAGCCATGTGTCTACAAAGTCCGGAGACTTTGTACAGCTCCCAACCATACGCTGGATACGTGTGAGCTGGGTGGGCACCCAGTCAGGGACGACTCGACAATAATTAGTTTAATGGTTTGAATCAATACCTGGACCCAAATGTCATGTGGTTGTGTCGGTTTTCAGTAAAGCAAACAGTACTTGTTACTCTTTGTGCTTTGTGGCTGCTGAAGTAGAGAGATAAAATCAATTTTTAGTTTTTAGGGCTTTCAAAAACTGTTTAAATTTGCTATAACGATATTAATCAACGATAAATAAACATAATACAGCGTTCTCAGTTCTGCCGCTTTTAGTATTCTGGTCAAATACAACTAATTTGCTTGTTGAATTCATAACATTAAATGAAATCAGTTCAACATTATTTTATTAAGAACATTGAATTAAATATAAAAAGTGCCACTAAAAAAGAGTTGAGTTATATTTGGAAGTTCAGTTTTTCTACTGAGGTTTTTTGTTGTTGCCTAATACGAAGGTCTTTAGCGATTTATTTATTTATTTATTTTTACACGTGAGTTGATATTGTGAGGACAATTAAAAAAAAAAAAAAATGACAATATATTGTGCAACCTTAATTTCTTTCTTTCTTTTCTTTTTTTGTAGTGAAAGTGCTTTCAAAGTACCGAGTTGTAAATCTCCTGTCGAGTAGTAATGGCTCTTTTATTTTCTTAGTTATTGGGATAAAATGGCATCATGTTGTTAAGATCTGTGCTCAGTCTCAAGTAGCAGAATTTATAGACTGGAAGCGTAAAGTGACCGTTTAAGAGCTTTTTGCTATTTGTTTTATTTATGGTAGCATTAAAGTTTAATAGACCAGTAGCAGACAATATCCATGACAAGACGTGTCTCTAAATGCCTTCTACCTGAAAGAAATGTCAATACCACCAAAGCTGAAGGGAGGCGTAGTGCCAGCAAATGTTATAAAAAACATTGTACAAGTACAATTGTTTAACGATCAGCTGCAGATTAACCTGAGCTCTGGTTGTTCTGTGGAGGCCGGCAAATAAATAGAGATTCAAATGTGTATATGAGCCACTAGGACAGCTCCGAAAGTTGTGCTTCAG
>JABXJD010000071.1:242500-267500 GCA_013375575.1 Percina caprodes
CTGAACCACAGCCGTAGCGGCTGTCACACACACCTGAACCACAGCCGTAGCGGCTGTCACACACACCTGAACCACAGCCGTAGCGGCAGTAGCTCCTCACCGGACGCTGATTGGTTCGGTCCGCTGCTGTTCCGACACAAACGCATCACTCTGAAGCCTGACGAGATGGATTTTCATGTGATATTGATATTGCGAAAAATAGGGCTGTCCTCTACTAAAGAAATTCTTAGTTGACTAACACTTACATAATTTTGTCGACTAATTGATTAGTTGATTTAATCGAGAGGTGGTTAAGACTAGAAAAGCACAATATAAATGTAGTTAATTAACCATCTGTAAAACTGAGTTTCTACCCAATTAATCCTGCAAAAGCACCACTTTAAATCTTGTGCTCACCAGAAATGTGCTCATAAGTTTCTTGGAAATGAGTAATTAAGCATAGAAAATTACTTTTTTTCAACTTAAGAAATCTTATTCAACTAATGCCAAAACCACAGATTAGTCGACTAATCGACTAAGAGGGGACAGCCTAGCGGAAATCCAGCTGCCGTGTAAGGTAAATGACATTCGGACTAATTACGGGACGTTTGGGCAGGCTATTGTCAGGTTACAAGAGTAGGAAACCCCTTAGGAGTAGCTCAGCACTTAGTGTGTACGTAGCAAGTGTGTGGTCGAGCAAGAGAGAGACGAGCTCAGGGCAGACAGCTGTTGGCAATTGAAGTTGTTAAGTGGGTAGTAAATGTACAGTTTTTTGGGAGACGCAGCTCACAGCCCTGTATGATTCGTTAGTAAGGGTGTGACGAGATCTCGTTTTTCGAGATCTCGCGAGATTAAAACGTGACGAGATTTTTCGTCGAGGTGAAAAGTTGTCTCGTGAGGCGATGTGATGTCAGCGTGATGGAGCGTGAAATTACTATTGAAGATCCCCCTGCCACTTTTAAATCATTTGTGTGGCAACATTTTGGTTTTCCTGCGGAAATGATAAGCGGCGAAAGAGTGACAGACAAGACGAACACAATATGTCAACATTGTAAGAAAGAAATGCCGTATACCGCGGCTAACACGAGCACTATGCAACAACACTTACAGCACAAAAAAAGTTAAATAACTTTCATCATTAATAGTTGATTTCAAAATGCACCTAAATTGTTTTGCATTTTGTGATTTTTCAGTTGAATAAAAAACTATTTTCCATTCATATATTTCATCGAGGATTTCTTTAAATTTTTTTAAAAATCTCGTTTTCGTGAACCCAATCTCGTGATGTGTCTCGTCTCGTGGAGTAAGCGTCTCGTCACACCCCTATTCGTTAGTGCTGGATCAAATGTATAAAATGTAGTAAAAACTAGAACCATGGTGGGGCGAGAGACGACGCGCACGATTGACTGACCGATTGCACGAATCTCAAGCTAACAGTGCCACCTAGGAAAAACCAACAGAACGAGGAAGAGATTAGACCTTGGTTCGGTGTGAAAAGGCCACTAAGAGAAAGGAGTTCGAGGTTAAAAGACGGTAGATTTGTGTTTTTCTTTGTTTTTGATTCAAACCCAAATCTGTACATGCCTCATTTTGTCGTTCTAATCTCCAGCTCTGCCATTGGTCCAAGTGGATGAGAAGGGGGAGAAGGTGCGGCCCAATCAGAACCGCTGCATCGTGATCCTCAGAGAGGTTCCTGAGAGCACGCCTATAGAGGTCAGTGGATGTCGGATGGTGTTTGATTTGCAGGATGATCCTTATTGTTTCTAGACGTCTGGCAGTGATTTGATTTTCCCAACATGGAGTCAGCACAGACTAGTATGATTATTTAATTTATTTACACTTTCACCGACTCTGCCCATGTCCTAAAAAGGAGCTTTCTCGGTATGTCTTCAAGTAGATAATCCGGATATTTATTTTTAATTTTCAAGGTACAACCGTATGTGACACTTGGCTGAAATTAGAGCTGAAATTACACTTGTGTGGTGTTTTAAAGTGTTTCTTAAAATGTCGTCTCTGCTTATCTGGTTAATTAGTTTTCTTATATGCGTTAATGAATCCAGAATTTAAAAAAAAATTAACAGAATTGCGAGTGGATTATTTGTGTAGTTTAACTCCGTACCTTGCCCAATCCTAGCTCTTAGTGATGCTTGTGGAATCCAGAGACTATTCAGTCTGCAGAACACCAACTATAATGTAATCGGTTGAATAAACCATGACTGCAGGGTGGTGTAGAGAGAGTGCATTCACGTTAAACATCTCATCTGTGGTTCCCTTCACTCCGTCAGTATTTCAATATTGAGGCACAGTCCGTCCTTTTTCCACTAATGCAGCCATAGCATAGATTTCACCAACGCTACAGTGCAGATTTTTAAGAGATTCAATGTTATTCTGAAGCCTTTTCCTGCTACAGCCGCAGACAATGAAAGACAGTTGAGCTGTTGAATATTTGCAATAATGCTTATGATACCTGAAACTCATCTGCCTCAGCATGACAGAACAATTTCAGTTGGACAGACTCATCTGATCTGTAGTATCTTTTTACATTTCGTTTGTATTAATTTGTGTCTTTGTTAAAGGCGCAGGCCAGAAAATGGTATGCTAATTATTATTTGATTAATGGAGCTGCAGATGGAAATATTTAAGCACTTTTTTTGATTTGCGAATTCTCTGCTGAATGTTTGTAATGTGCCGTTGAATGTTTTTGATTCCATAGAGCTGAGCAACTGCAGGGTTTTTCCTGCAAAGAGGAACATGTGCCCCTCCCCCAAAAGAGGTTTTACATCTAGAGTCAGGCTGTTTAAGACTCACTTAAAATAATTTTTTTTGATAATTGGGCTTTTATTTACTTAAGCATAATATACCTTTTTGTTTATCAAATTGTCAGAAATAACAAGTAAATGCATAGATTTCTGTCAAATAAGGTAACAGACATTCGCTGTACGTGGACCAATCATGCTTCCTGCCATGTAGTCTCTCCTGATTTTGGATATTTACTAAACACCAGCTGTTCACATCTGTTTCAAGCATAGACTGCATAAAATGTGGACCTACGGGTGACGTCACCCGTAGGTTTCTGAAGAGCCAGAAAGAAGCTCACAGTTAGTGGCTCCGGCCTTTCCCATCTTGCCTGACGTTACCTAACTCCCGGTAATCCAAGAACGGGGCAAAGAGGTGGAGCTGAGGCCACCCGAATGAAGCCTCCAGTCTACGCTTGCCTCCTGTGACCCCAGCCACCTGTCACTCAAAGCGGCATGCCCTTAAATTATGCAGAACTTTAGTTAATAGTAAGTAAGTAAACTTTATTTATATAGCACCTTTCACAGACAAGAAGGGTCACAAAGTGCTTTACAGTAAAAACAAATAAAACAGCAACACATAAAATACTGAGCCATATTGCGAGTGAGAAGCTTGTCTAAAAAGATGTCTTGAGGTGTTTTTTAAAAGTTTCCACAGAATCCAAAGCTCTCAAGGCTAAAGGGAGTGAGTTCCAGAAAAAAGCTCGATCACCTCTGGTTTTACAATATAATATAAATATAATTTAAACGGGTGAGTGAGAAAAGCGAAACCGTTAAATGGAGGTTAAACCAAACAGTTTTTTGGACCAGGCTGTAAACATTATTATTTAAACATTAATTAAAGTTGGACATTTATAACATGGGGGGTCTGTGGGGATTAGTCTCACTTTTCCAGACCATCCACACAATGCGGAGCGGAGGAGGGTCCGGCTAGTGCCACCCAGCATGCCGGGATGGGAGAAAAACGTGCTCTGGTCTATTGGCATTTCTTTAAACCAATCCCAATCGTCATGGGCAGCGCTACGCTCCGCATGGAGCCGCTGGTAAATAGCCGTGCGAGAGGAACCTCAGATTGGACAGATAGTCTAGGTAGCTGTCTGGATTTACCCTGCAGAGATCTAAGGACCAGGTAACCATAGTCCTCCGATTGGACAGATAGTCTAGCTAGCTGTCTGGATTTACCCTGCTGAGATTTGAGGACCAGGTAACCATAGTCCTCAGATTGGACAGATAGTCTAGCTAGCTGTCTGGATTTACCCTGCAGAGATCTGAGGACCAGGTAACCATAGTCCTCAGATTGGACAGATAGTCTAGCTAGCTGTCTGGATTTACCCTGCTGAGATCTGAGGACCAGGTAACCATAGTCCTCAGATTGGACAGATAGTCTAGCTAGCTGTCTGGATTTACCCTGCTGAGATCTGAGGACCAGGTAACCATAGTCCTCAGATTGGACAGATAGTCTAGCTAGCTGTCTGGATTCACCCTGCAGAGATCTGAGGACCAGGTAACCATGGTCCACCGGAGGTTAGAATTACAACATCAAGAAAAAGTAAGGTAATGGATATCGTCAAAAATACGTGCATCCTGGTGGAATTTCCTGCACCGGAGCAATCCCGGAAGTGGAACAGCAAGGATATAGACTAGTAGACTAGTGGTCAATCCCCACTAGTCTATATCCCGGAAGTGGAACAGCAAGGATATAGACTAGTGGGGATTGACCTTTTGGAGCCAGCTTCAACCAGTGGCAACTCTCACTTTCAGCACCAGAGGTTGCTGCCTGGTTTTTAGTCAAACTAATAATTTATTAATATTTTTTATGAATGACTTTCGTGGTTTGGTTTTTAATTTTTTTTACTGGTGCGTGCTGCGTCCCTGCTGTTGTCTGGAAAGGTTGTTTTAGTGCGTCACTATAAAAATAACTTAATTTCCTGTCTTGTTCTGCAGGAGGTTGAGGCTCTTTTTAAAGGGGACAACTTACCGAAGTTCATCAACTGTGAATTTGCCTACAACGACAACTGGTTCATCACCTTTGAATCCGAAGCAGATGCACAGCAGGTAACAACAAAAGGGATAAGAAGTCCTAAATTTTCTTATTTTACTGGTATTTATTCTCAAAGTCACAGTGAAACAGTAGTGAGTGTCAAGCCTGTTGGCCTCCACAAACCCCCTCTCACCTGCGTTGTTGGGTTGGGAGAATTGGGATGAGGGTGAAACTGAGTCATATCTTTACTACTACTTTTTTGTTTGCCAAGTGACATCCAGACGTCTACCTCCAATCGGTGTTTTAGTCGAGTCAACAAAGATGTCACGAGTCAAGAGTGTAGCGCCTCGAGTCTAAGTCTAGGACACAAATCTACCAGAACGTTAGTCAGAAACGTCATCCATCTTCAGAGTCCTATTTCATGAATCCTCGAGTCCAAGTCATCAGTGCTCACGAGTCACACACTTGAGTACAAGTCCATTTCACTGCCTCCGATATTGCTCTGCTAGATAATGACCTCATGCGCTGATACTCGAGTGGGTTTAGCTAGTTTTATGTTTTACAGATTTATTTTATAAAAAAATGTGTTGATCTTTATTGAGCATACAACACGGGGACACAGAATTATTTTTATTAAACTATATATTCCTTCTGTCTCTCAGTCAGTTTCTTTTATATGTACAGGATTATTTCCCATTTTACTTAAATTGCTTTCCCTCGTTCTTAAAACTCTCTTTCCCCCTGATGTACTTTGCTTTCCCAATATTATATTTTACCCTGTTTGATTGTACTGTTTTATTCCTTGAAGATTCTAGTTCTCAGATGAATTAAGTCATCATTTGTGTTTCTGACACTGTTTTCTTTCTCTTAATAAAGGCATATCAGTATCTCCGTGAGGAGGTGAAGACCTTCCAAGGGAAGCCTATTAAGGTAGGTTACATTACACTACTTTCCTCAATTCCTCATGGGGGCGACAGAAACTACACACTATAGCATTAAACAATAACCTTATTTTTAAAAGAGAGCATCATATACTTGGCGCATAACTTGGGTCAATTGTCGTCCGATTTCAGGTAAGAGTCTAAATTAAACACACTCATTGTTCTGTTAAATTCCTGGTTTCAAGTGACGGGCGGCACTGATGATGAGCATGGCGAGTGGTGGCGAAGACCCGCCGGCCTCTTGGGTTTCCCAGGCAAGAGAGTGGTGGATAAGACTGCTGTTGTAGATTAGTGTTAATATAAAAAATGAAAGTTAAAATGTATTAAAGTTCTGATAAATATGTATAAAAATACAAACTTAAGATATGTGCTTTGAACAAAAACAAAAAAATAATCAGTGTTGCCAACAGGGACGTTGTAGAGCGTCCTCTGGTGGACAGACTATGCAACGGCAACACTCATACCATGGTGGACAGTCTGTTTTTATATATAAATATTCATTTATCACAATCATTCATTTGTCATGATGAATAAATATTTATATATATATATTAATTATATTAAAAATAAGATAATTGATAATATCGGCCCGCTGATATATCGGTCAGGCTCTACTGTTTACATCATTGACTTCATACATTACTTTACACACTTTAGGCTGTTGCAGCTAGCTCAGGGGAGAGACTGTATGACACTAGGTAGTACAGCCTGAGACATAAACAATGAAAACAAATTGCCTTCTGCATTTATCTTTTCCTTTCCCTCCATTGAACCGAACTCGTACCGAACCGTAATGTTTGAACCGAGGTATGAACCGAAACTTTTAAATGCTGATGTTGGCTCTTTTTTATATGTAATTCTTAGAAGGCCCAGCTGTGTAAAACATGCTAAGAAATGTGCAATGCATCCATGTTGCTGACTGCTGCTAATTCCCCCCTCTTCCCCCAGGCGAGGATAAAGGCAAAGGCAATCGCTATCAACACTTTCATGCCAAAGAACGGCTACCGGCCGGTGGAGGTGAACCCGTACGCCCAGCAGCGCTACACCTCCTACTACATCCCGCCGGTTTACAGCCCCCAGCAGCAGTTTCCGTTGTACAGCCTCATCACACCGCAGGCCTGGTCGACCACACACAGCTTCATCGACCCCACGATGGTAAGAGTAAGTGGGGAGATTTAAATCGGGAGAATGAGAAGATTTTTAAAATAAATTTTTGTAGGCCTCAAAGCTTTAGTGCGTAATTTCTGATTTTCAGGTCCAGTTTATAACATGTGTAGTTGTTCATTATCAAAATCTATGTTGCCCGTTCACAAACTTGTCCTTTTTCACAAATATTTACCGCGCACGACATCTTGAAATACGTTTGCTGATAAAGGACATACTGCTCCGCCTTTTGCTTTTTCGCTGTCGCATGGTAAACTTAGAGGTGCTGCTAACGCTGCTAATGTGTATCGTCGCTTCCCGGCCCCAGCAAGTTTGAAGACGGAAACTTGGAGGACCACACGTATTCAAAATCCAAATTTTAGGAACAGCAAAAGACCGGCTACTGAAGCTGTAAAATATACTTTGAACTGCGTTGTGCGAGAGAGTTGATTGCAGTATGTGAGCTCAACGCTAGATGGGAGAAAATCCTACACATTGGACCTATAATGAACGTCAAGCCATTGCCAAATGAGTTGCTATGAAGCTAATTTAGACTATCAGCTCCACACAACTCTCTCTCTATTTCTCAGTACGACTATGTTCAGAAGATTGTGGCGTCCGGCGACTTTCCCGCGCAGAAGCTTGAGTGAAGATAATGTCCTCTTCTGAAGATTCAATCAGGTTTTTTAATCCTCCGTGTCCTCC
Source organism: Percina caprodes (assembly GCA_013375575.1). Taxonomy (NCBI): domain Eukaryota; kingdom Metazoa; phylum Chordata; class Actinopteri; order Perciformes; family Percidae; genus Percina; species Percina caprodes. The sequence continues at coordinate 250,045 of JABXJD010000071.1, forward strand.
TTGGATACTAGCGGCTGCGTGGAGAAGGGATGGGGACGATCACGGAAGGCTTGTCATTACTTTGAATTCCTCATGGGGGCGACAGAAACTACGCACTATAGCTTTACGTCTTAAATTAGATGAAGTATTGTGTTCAAGGTCTTAAATCATTTTCAACAGGTCTTAATTTCCCTACATCCATGCAGCACTTTAGAATGTTTTTTTATTTTTTGGTGTTGTAGTTCTTCCTGTTGCTAGTCCAAATATAATCTGCTGTATTACAACTACAAATGAGACCAATATGCAACTTATTTTGCAGCCAATCTAGACACCAGTCTATGTTGCGATATAGGTCTTAAATTTCATTTATAATGGGCTTGAAAAGGTCTTAAAATTCTTCAATTTGACTTAATGAAACCTGTAGAAACCTTGATAACAAACAATGTTACTAAGAAATGTTGTCACATCACAAAGATGTCACTTTGGAATCATTGAGGTCATGAAAGGGGCATTTATTCAGTTGTGTGTTAACGGTAAATTATCTATATTCTATCCTTGTCGGTTACCTTTTGTACCAGTGCTTTTAACGTTGAGGATGACTGTTTGAATGTTTTCTGTTAACCAGGTTTCCCCATTTCACAACAACCGGTTCATCAATGGATTTACCACATCACACAGTTTCAAACCAGCGACGTCCCCCCTCACTGTCAGACACTACTCGCCCAGGAACAGGTTTGAATGTCTTATAATTTTGTGTCTGTCTTACAGTGACGTTGGGAATCTCAGTTCATATTATCTAAACCCAAAATCCTGAATATGGTTGAATGTCTGAATTTATTTTCAGAAGTGTTGGCTTTCTCCTTTGACAAATGGACACCAACCGCAGACCTATCTGATACCTTTTAGTTAATTTCAGTTTTAAAATCTGTCTCTCAACATTTAAAAACATTCTTCATCATATGTAGATTATGGGTCGCATTGTTCTTGCGGAGTCATTTTTCACTCGTCACACCTGTTGAGTGAAGTGTTCCTGTGTCCTGCAGGAACCACAGTAAACCTCACTTGAGGCCGACCATCCCCACAGCGGACCGCAGCACCGGGCTCCTGGACAACCCGGGTCTCTTTCCCAGCTTCCCCAGCGAGCGGCTCAACGGGATCCGCAGCAGCCCGCCGACACGACTCCCCACCAGCCAGCCCAGAACCAGGTTACCTTCCACCGCAGCCTTCCCTCGCAGAGACACTGTGGGCACAGGGCGCGTGACGGAGCCCGTAACCCCGACTACTCCTGGGTATCGGCCGAGGAAGGTATGGCACTGCTGTGGCACCATGCTGTCCTGATGATGCATTTTCTTTCTGTGGTTTTCAACACCCGTCACTTTAAATATTCGGATCTTTGCATCCGAGGAAACATTTATAGATGGACATTTTCATCAGGTAGCTCTTCACAGTAAACATCACTAGCTACAGATCAAAGCATTAGGGCCTTTACATCTAGATTTATTTATTAATTATTGATTTCTGAACTAATGTCCAAAAGGCTTTAGTTTCACCAAAGTAGCGACCACCAGCTACTTTCACAGTCACTCACACAATCCTTCTATGTGGAAAAAAAACCGTGAGATCACCATAAAATAAAGCTTTGCTGCTCATCTGCATTGACAGTGGATATTGGCTCTAACTTTGTCAGTCAGTCTTGAGACATGAACTGCTGGCCGTTAAATCAAATGATGTGAATACTCTAAAATATGGTTAATGTGGGGCAGAAGTCATCTTTTTTCTTTTTTTACATTGTGCAAGGTGAAGTCATTGTTTCAGCTAGACTTGATGTTTGTAAAGTGAAGTGTTCTCTTTCTTAAAGGAAAAATGTTTCTGCTTCTAGGAAAAAGAGGGACGAAAAGTTTACAGTAAGTACCTTTTGTTGTCCTCATCATTCTAATGTAGCTTTGGTATGAATTTAGCAAATTTAGACAAATGTAAAGGAAACAATGACAGCAGGATTACATTGATCCTGTAATGTCATTACGTATATTATTGTCATTGGTTTCTGTTTTTAAGCTCACAGTGGGTCAAGAGCTATCAGCAGGTGCAGAACTGTTGGCAGACTCCCCGTTGTCTGATTAGTTTGACTTTGCGTTTGAAAGATGTTTCTCTCACCCCCCCCCCCGTTAAAGTTTGCGCTGACTCTGTGTTTGTCGCCGCCGTTTAGAGAGTGACGCCTCAGTCGCCTCCTCCTCCCAAGCCCCCGTCTCCGAGCTTCGAGCTAGGCCTCTCCAGCTTCCCTCCCCTGCCCGGAGCAGCCGGCCAGCTCAAGACCGACGACGTGTTCGACAACCGGCTGGCCAGCAGCGTAGTCGTCGGCAACGCCAAGGAACGGGTAAGGACTTGCACTGAAACTGAGCTAACTCACTGGGTGTCCTTGTTATCCGTATATTACATGGATATCATTTAGCCTTTACATTGTCAAAAAATTTAAGAAGAGTTGAGAAATAGTCTCTTAGATTTAGTAATCGCACACGTAAAACCTGTCTGTACTCGCTCATAGCTTTTCCGTCAAGCCTCCTTTCTCTTTGAGATCCATTTTAGAAATTGCGACATCCTTTTAACATGGTGAGCTAAGATCAATTTCTGGGTCACAGGCAGGAGGACAGAGGAGTGGAGGAGGAGTAACTACAACCTTTAGATGCTGCATTAAAAATCAGGGTTAAAAGCTGCAGCACCAAGACTGTCAATTTATCATCAAATACTCGTGTTCCTTCTATATTTATGTAGTATAGAAAGTTAAACTGATGACGATTCTACTAGAAGAACTTGCATTAATGCTTTCGTATCTTCCCGTTTGTGTTTTCATTGCAGAATGTAAGTGCTGATTCCAGTGCTGGAGGATCGCTGTCTCCAGCGGGCCCCAAAGAGCCGCTTGGGACCTCCACGTCCCCAATGCCCGCAAGCTTCCAGCCCTCGCCGACCCCAGCCGCAGCCTCGACTCTGACCCCAGCTGCCGGCCCGCCAAACAGTCCAGCTCCCTCCCTCCCAGCTGCGTAAGAACCACACTGACCGCGTTGAATGTAAAGTGTAACCATGGAAATTTGCAGGAATTGCAAGAGGAAATGGAAATAGTGGCAATGGCATGAAGAGCAATTTGTGTTATAACTTGAAGATGCTGCAGATAACAAATACAGCTGATCTGTTTTCTGGAAAAGCATAGAAGCCAATGGCATTTAAGGATACACGTGAGAATGAACAGTAAAGGTCAAGACACTGGTGACTCATGAGGTATGTCAAAATTGGATGGATAGATAGATATTGATCCCAATAAAATGGGAAATTATAGTATTACAGCAGCAAAATATCAGTCACGCAGCACAGAATATAAATGAAATACTAGGATACAATATACATACAATTTACATGAAATAATAGGTTAAAATACAAGAACAAATATTTGAATATATGGTTCCTCCTGCTTTTTCAGTTATGTAATAAAACGATAACTGCTGCTTTTACAGTGATTTCTTTTATTTTTTTCCTCTGGAACAGTGAGAAATGCTTTGTTAGTCATGTCCTCTACCGGGTGAACGGCACTACACAGTGCACCTGCAGTGCTAGAACAGCTTACACATCAAGCATCATGTTTTACTTGTAAAGGCTGATTTATGGTTCTGCGGAGGCTCCATGCAGAGCTTTCTCAGTAGACTACAAAAGTGGCCTGAAGTTTCTATTTGTGCGATGGTGTGTGCGTCGATCTCTTTAAGATAATAGCAGGGCCGGCGCGTGTGTGAGAGAGTGACAGTTATTAGCTTTGAAGGGAGGACTCTAGAGAGGTGTAGTGAGAAGAACAAAGTGTCTCCCCTGTGCTTTTGGAAATCTGTAGCAGGAGAAGTTAACGAGAGGCGTGCGTCGCCGCAGCGTGTAGTAACATTTTTTGAGAGGTGCCCATCAGGCTACAGCATCAGGTCGCCATCTCCACATACGCACCCGCGGCGCGATTTAATACAGAAGCATAAAACAGGACTCGCTCACATTCAATCAGGGTAATGAGTAGTTTAGCCGTTAGCACTCAGCACCAGAGCTGTTTCATTGGCCTTCTCTGTTGCAGTTGACATCTGCAGTCATATCATTTAAAGACAAGGTTGATAAAACTTTGTATCCAGTCATGTTATTATCCGTGTGTACAACAACACAGCGGGACGATATGACACCGCCCTGACAACCAGATAAACTACTTATTTTTGTTTGTACTGTGCATCTGCTGTATGCTACAGGCATCACATTTGCTTTGTTGCTCTTCTCTCTCTCTTTTTCCCATGTTCACAGAACGTAGCTGTTCTCCCCCATAAATACTCTGACAGACTCCCTGGGTGCTGTAATGATCATGTAATTGACACGTGAGGCGGTCCTGCTGCTCACATTGAGTTCCTGTCACGTTTCGCAACCTTTTCACCACTTATCTAATATGGTGTTGCCTCCTTATTTGTTTGTTTCAGGGAGGTGAAGGCGACTGAGGTGAAGTCGAAGGAGGTGCAGTTGTCGGTGGAGCGAGTTCCGGCACGCTGTCCACTGCAAGCAAATCGGTGCAAGTCAACGGCGCAGCCACAGTCAGTATTGATTCCTTCTTTAACTTTTTATTCTGTGTCTCACCTCGGTCCTTTGTTAAATGCTTACAAGCTCTCGGACAAATCAATCTCAGCATGAACAAAAGAGGGGGAATTATTCACCCCTTAATCCTGCACCATTTCATTTTGATTGCAAGCAAGTAACTCCTGGGAAAACAAGTTGTGCATTTTTGAAAACATATACAGGTATCTGTCTAAAAGATTTAATTTTAACAACTGCAAGGAAGGTTTTTATTACTGTTCGGAATTGATCGCACTTACCACTCTCCCATAAGGGTCCTGGAGAAAATTAGTGCCATTTTTAAGGAAAGGCTGGCTCTGGCAGGGGAAAAACAAAGCACTGCTTCAGTTCTGGTGAAATTCCCCTCTGCTTTAGTTTTAAGAATTGCAGTAAAACACAAGAGAAGTGCTGAAAGCTGCAGCTGAAACAGGATGATGATGATAATAACAAGACGGAGACTATGTAGATGTCAACAGAAATCCCCAAAGGTAATGTTAAAATCACTGCTTTTCAACCCTTGAAAATGTTGACACAGTGACTAGAGGTGGCACCGTTCGGTCCGCCTGTCTCGGTTTGGAGCGTGTGTGCGTCGCACGGTTCGACACATGCGCTGTGTAGCCTCGTGCACGTGCGTGACCTCAGAGAGTGGGTTTCCCTTGCATGCGAAAGAAGAGGTGTGGACAAGTTACCAACAAAACGTACAGCAAAAGACCGTGCAAAAGACATCAGACCGTCCCGCCAACCTGCAACATTTTAACATCAATGTACGCTGTAACGATTTTTCACCTTAAAGTCGCTAAAGCGGCTTCTGTTTCAATCCTGTTTCAATCCAGCATTACCATTTCACAGACACTGTCCTCTGAATAGTACAGAGATGCTTTGTACGTTAAACTAATTCAGCGTAATACCTGAGGTAGTATGAATCCAGGGGTAGCATGAATAAAAAGAAATGCTTTACACAACAATCAGTGTGTCTTAAACTGCCATCATAGCAGTCTACCCGGTCTTCTACCGGGGCAAGTAGATTTTTGGATATTGTCAAATACATCCACTACATTTTCGTTTTCATAGTTAATGTGGTCATTTGCCTTGAAAGTTCTTAGGTCCTTTTTAGTTCTACCGTTTACAGGTAAAATGATTGATCAGATTCAATTACAGAATTATCCAATAACTTACGTACTTAAAGATGGTAAAGATGGTTGTATTACAATGCCTGTACTGGTAGAAAATCTGTGTAACTGTTATCATATTGTCCAAACTATGGTTAAAACATAAATCGTATTTAATTAGTATTATTATTTATTAACCGTTGTGCAGAAAGACATGGAGGCCAGTGGACAGGCTCTGTGCATAATATTTCATGACTCAGTAGTTGTTGTTGTTTTCCCGCCAGGAGCTGAGGAAGCCCTCCTACGCTGAGATATGCCAGCGGGTGAAGGACATGGCGACATTACAGCACCCACCGACCCCCAAGGAAGCTAAGCCAGCCTGCACTGCCCCCGGGGGCGAGGAGAGGAAGTGCCCCGACGCCACCGCCCCTGCAGGGGAGGCAAAGGCCAGAGAGACACACCCCACCTCCTCCAAACCCGGCTCAGCTGCTGTCACCCCGGGCAGACCCACGAGGGAGGCGCGAAGGCAGGCCGGCCGGTGGGCCTCCCCGCCCTCACACCCAGGGAAAAACCCCAGCAAAGATCCCCACCACACCCCGCCCAAGTCCCGCAGTAGGGCGACGGCCTGCCCTCCACAGAGTCCTCCAACCCCCCTCCTTCCTACAAAACTCCACGGATGCGTAAAAAAGAATAAAAAAATAAAAAAAAGGAAATATAAGTCAGGGCTACTCAATACTTGTATCCCAGAATCACCGGTCACAAATGAGAACAGAGGACACCTTCTTTCCTGGATCAGGGCTTGCAGACAAAAAAGCACTTTACTGTGCATGCAGAGCAACGTTTCACTCTTTTTATTCTATTTATGTGCTTTATTTCTTTTCTTTATTTCAGTTTTATTTCTCCATTTCTCTTTCTGCATTGCGTAGTTGTGTTGGCTTCTAAGTCGGCACAGACAACACTGAAATGTATTCATTTTGTCCAAATGGCCTGGTGGGGTTAAAGTAGTCTCGTCTGCAAAGCATCAGGGCATTGTTGGAAGCCACTCGGGTGGATGATGGGAAGGCTCCACCCCGTTTGGCTCTCACAGTGAGGGGTTTGTTTGCATGTCGAGTGGCACTGTTGCGCATCCTCATGTAGCTTAATTGTGGGTCATAATTAGCTGATGTGTTTTTAAATACATAATCGCATCCATATGCAAGACTTAACACCTGAATCTCATCAAAACAAGACTCTGATCTTTTGGTGTATGTCGCCACAAACGGATTTTTCTTTAGGTTTATTTCCACTAGATGATTTTCGTTTGATGGGTTTTTTTCCTCCAGCAGCTCAGCTTTGACTGTGGACTATCGGTACAGTTCCTCCCGGTAATCGTCGCCGAGTGTCTCCTCGGCGATTTCTTCCTCTGATTATTTTCTCTCTAAAGAATCACCTGCCTCCGCTGTGTTGTTTTTGTTTTTTTTACTGTGTGCTAACACTGCTAACTAGCTAGCTGTATTGCATAGCTTTTGTCTAACGACTGGGATGTGACATCAGTGCTGGGTTGAGCATCAGATGTAAAGGGCATGTGGATATCTGCAAGCAAAAGTTATCCTTCAAGACAAAGTAGGCATTGAGGCAGTTGTGTCTGTTGAAAATGTCTGAAAGTGGGTTGAGTTTTTGTTGAGTTTCTCACAGTTTTTGTGTGAAGACATTTGAGTGGGGGGCACTGCATTTTCTTGGCATTACACTTTTGGGAAGAGCAGAGCAAGCTTTCACAGCCACGTGATCCTTTCATTTCCTGTTAAAAACTGTGGACTTTAACTATCAGTGGGCACATACTGCCAAAGGAAGAGACGGCGGTGGGGGGTGTCTGAAGCGGTTTGGTTCCCTCTGGAGGCGAGAAGCGCGGGTCAGCCACGTTCAAGCCGGAGGAAATTTAACACTAGTCGCGATGGTTGGGATGCTCGGTTAACGGTGGTGACGGTCATAACGACAGGCGTTCTTGTTCTGATCGTCTGCTGAGACAGTGACTCTTCAGAGGACACAAAGTGTTAATTCCCTCCCTGAAATGCACCAAGAATTCAGAGTTTTGGTACAGAGAGGTGACGGTGTGACATTTCTCGTTTCTTTCTCCTAGATATGGTGCTAGAATCCTGGAACCTGTTACTACAGCTCAACTCACATTGTACGTAGAAAATACTTGATTTACATCGACAGGACTTAATTTGCACTGTTGGGGTTTTTCGTAAGCTCACAGGCAAACACATTAATAGATTAGAGTACCTAAAGCGAAAAAGGAATTGATCCTGATAGTCAAGGGAAGAAAGAAATAATTTTTCTAGGAGCAAATTAACCCTGCAACGCCCTCTCTGTGGACACAATCGCTGAAGCCTTTTTGTTTTTGTTGTTGTGCCTTTTGTGGATGCCTGTTGAGAACACACTGTGGTGAAGGATGGACGTTTATATACAGCGTCAAATGACTGTACAGATTTATATCTAGCTTGTATTTTCTTCGCTGAAGGAGTTGGTGCTCTTTATAGGCATGCAGTGGTTGAGATGTTGGCCTCTGGTTCTGTATCAATGAAGATTTTCATGGAGAGAGTGCTTGTAAAACTGAAAAGTATGGAAATATGGAAAGTTAGACGGTTGAATAGACCCAGAATGTTTTACGATAAACAAAACCGATCAAGGTAAATGAGTGTTTTTTTTGTTTGAATGTCGTTTGCCATGTTGGAGCGTGAAAGACATGTTGTTGGAGTCCCGTTGGGGCTCATCTGAACGGCGTTGAACCAACCATCCTTTTAAGAATTGAAGCTTTGAACAAACCGTTGACGGGCAGATAAGAGCGGGTGGAGATCGGGGAGATCTGAAACCGTCGTATACGATCCATCCTCTGGTTGACTATGTTCAGCTTTCCCTTCTTCCTCTGCGACGAGTCGTTACCACTCGGGTTGTTTTTGTTTTTCTGTCGGCATGCTCCCTCGTCGGCTTCTTCTAGTTTGAGTTTGCACACTTGGATTAATCCTGAGTTGTTTCTAAAAAAATAAAATCAATAAAAAGATTGGGAAAGATTTACCAAAGCACACGGTCCTTCTTACTGCTTCACTCCTGTGTTGTTGGGGATAAATGGCGCCTGACGGGAGTTCATTTAAAGCACAGAGTGTAAAGGAAAACAACCTTTACATCCTTAACTCGCCCCTTTTGACAGAGGCGCTAACACTGGCGACCACACCATCTCAGGCTCATTGGGACTTTAATCGATGGTTGTCGGTGAGCTGGTGGGACATTTTCATTCTTCATCAGAGTGAAGTAGCAAGAACTCGGATACAGGGAGGAAACTGGTGTCACATTTAGCTTTTAGTTGGGAGGTCCGTCTACTGTAGCAGCCACACGTTGGGCAGATAACCAACCAAGTCTCGGATGTTTTACTGTGTTCTAAAAATGGACGAAACAAGTTTTGAAATGACACCCGAATGATAAAGCTGTAATTATGAAATGTCAGAGGGTTTTGGGGGGTTTAACAGACTTGAAGTGAGTTTCCCTCCCTGATCATTGTGTGCTCGGGTTTAATCTCTTTTAAAGTTGCAAAACACCCATAAATAAATACCACTGTATTGTACACACTGTTCTGGGGTTAAACACAAACTTAATGGCGTGGGACCTTGCATGTCTCGCCAAGTCTTCCTGCAACAAGGAGCATTATGGGTAATCCCACTAAGTGTAAAACAGGAGCCCATCTGGAGGGGAGGGAAGCTTCATTTAGAAAGCCTGCCCTCCTGCTCATAGCTGCTTTTGATTTGGACGCAAAATCTTGAGTTTGCTAAAAATTTGTTTTTTAGTTTTTTTGAAGGACTGAGATGCACTTGGATGGGTCGGTTATTATTTTTCATCGGTGGAAATGGTAAAGAGTGCACCACATCCACCTATTTATCAACCAACGCTGGTTATTTCATTAGAAATATCGTTGTTTTCTTTTAGAGAAGAAAAGAAATAGAGATGCATTGAAATATATATATATATATATATATATATATATATATATATATATATATATATATATATATATATATATATATATATATATATATATACGCAAAATGTATAAAAACAAAACAAGAATTTCCATCCAGTGTTTGAGAAACTTGAATTTTATTTAAACTTGAAAAATGACTTTGCCTTAACTTTTTATACAAGACAAGCATAGAGTTTATTTCTTTTCACACAAAAAATCCCCAAAATGTTAACGAGGCATGACACGTGGAGAATATTTAGTCGTGCCAGATGTCGCAAGTCTTACACACACATAGAGAGAGAGCGAGAGAGCGAGAGTGAGTACAAATCTAGCATTTTCTTTCTTTTGCTTTTTGTGTGTAAAATGTACGAAAAAGATTGTTTTTGGTTTCTTCTAGTTTCAGGTTTGTTTTTGTTGTTTTTTTGGGGGGTGGGGGGGGGATATAAACCTTGTAAATGCAAAACTAGTCAATACTGTATTCAATTTGTGCACTTTGAAGTGTGTGCTTTTGCTTGTACAGTTGTAAATACTCAGAAAAATATAAGAGGTACCTTAAAATGATGATAAAAAATATATTGATCTTGTTGAACTATTAATGTCGCTATCGAGCTGGATGTAGGATGTTAAAAAAACACAAAAAAAACTGTTGGGACATATTTTTGTTTAACGTTTTATTTTTTAGTTTTGGGTGTGCGGAGTTTGAATTCTGCTCCCCGCTGCAGGTTGAGCAGCTTGTCTGATTGTACTTATTATTATTTTTAAGTTGTGTTTCATTCCATTTTTTTCGTACCTGTGTGAGCTGTTGCACCTGTGTGTACAGGTGTGTTTTACCCCCCCCCCGCTCACTGTGCACTAATTGGAAAGAGCCTGTGCTACTGGCAAGCATCTCATTAATGAACCTTACAAAGCTGCGTGTCCACCAACGTCCTCTTTAAAGCTCTGGCTCCTTTTTATTTTGCTGTTAATACGCTTGAAATATTCTTTCTTTCTTCAAAATCTAGAGGATACGGATGCAAAAAAAAGCACTACTTAAGATTTGTGTTAGTCGTTGCTGTGCAGTAGCTACTAATGAAAGGTATTTTTTGACATCTTTAAATACGTATTATAATACCAAGACGATGAATAGACGTAACATAAAGCGACCGTAACAGAATCGTAATAATTTCCAGAGTGAAAGTATCCCCATGTAGACGATGACACTAATACTGAACATTGATGTATACGCGATGATTATGACACGTTCATACGTATGCAACGCACTGCATCGTGTCTACGGGAGGGGGCAGCGTGACTCAGCAGCAGCTAATGTTGGACAATGTTAATGCAACGGAGAGCTGGAGGTCTGCTGCCGTGTTGCTCTCTTCAAGGGTTTCTTTATCGGTTTTGATGCAAGTATTTGTGTTTTTTCTGTCCGTATTGAAAGATGAATGAGACACTGTACTGTGTGGGGTGTAGTTGGCCTTGCTCTGCTCAAAGTTTAACCCCTGAGGAAAAAACCTTGTGCTGAAAAGAGATATTACAAAATTGAATTTCACACATTTTTGTACTGTTTGAATCACATATATCCCTAAAGACTCTTTATAAAGCACCGAAACAATTAGTACACATCTGTCAAGGTTAGTTTTCAAAAGAGATTTGAGGAATTTCAAAAAAGGTAACGTCAACGTTTCAGATTTTAGCGCCAAATTATCTCTTCACACCTTTGGGACAGATTTGGGCGTCACTTTACGGAAAGCTGAGTTTGTTCTGAACATTTTGAAATGAAACACACGGGGATCAGTTATATGGAAGTACCCTAAAAATGTGAATTTCAGATGTGTGAAAATGCCCTTAGACCCCTGAGGGTTAAAAACGCATCTACCAAACACCTCCCTGTTAATTGGTGAGATTTAGAAGTGCTGGTAGGTGTGTTTGGACAGAGCTAGGCTAGCTGTTTCCACCCGTTTCCAGTCATTATGCTAAGCTAATCACGTCCTGACTCCAGCTCTGTGCTCCCATGTAAAGAGCGGTATTAATGCACTGAAATTCTCAGAAACAAAGTGGTTTTAGGTGATGAACAATTTGGATAAAGACCAATGAAAATGCTAATTTTGTTAGCATACAACAGCTACAGCTCTCAAGAATAGGACTGGGTGTCTCATCCTATCTGAATTTCTGCGATTAGTCCCTTTTTTTTTATATATATATCTTGAGTTTTCGATATTTATCCCATTTATCTAAAGACATTAAAGTACTCAAATGGGGGGCGTTTGTCAAAGAACTTTGATCAAATCAAAAAAATGTAAATCAGTGACTTTATTACCAAATCAGACCAGACCTCCTACGCCAGCTTTTGGTACTTGACATAGTGGGATATATGGCAAAGACTCATGGGAGATGTAGTTGTTGAATGCTAGTACGGTTTGAGTTTCTTTATTGAAACCTTTTTTTTATTGTACAGTAAAGGTCTTCAGAATAGAGACGGACCCAGGACCACAGAAGCTGGGCCGGGTGTAACGTCTGCATGTCGGTTGTGGTCTGTTAACGGGTTGCTGTTGCTTGTTCTCTCTCAGAATACGGACAGAAAAAACTACAGGAACCTTTGTTTTAAACTGTTCAGAGCAATGAAAGAAACCGCCTGTGACGAAATATGACAACCGAAAGCTAGAGAGAGGAACGGGAGCACAAAAAACCCCCGAGAACTGGGGCAGGACTTCTGGCTCTCCACATTAGCGCGACTTATCGCCGCTCAAAGAGCGATGCGTGATGGACACGTCCCAGTTTTGTCTCATGTCTTCAGACACCACACTGTGTTGAGGCGGATGGACAATACATATCAAAATGAAGCACATTTCACAACATTCAGCTTGTACTGCACAGAGCACTCGAGGTGGGGTTTTTGTTGTTTGGGACCCACCTGCACAGTTGATGACACATTTATGGGCCTCTGGATTGGACATTTTGGTGACATAAAAACCGGGAGGTGGGGGGTCATTTGTTAAGACACTTTGGGGGAAATTTAAGTGAAATGTTGAAGCTGTTTGCAGGTTTAGCTAAAAGTTCCCCACTCGAGCGTCGATGCCGTTACCACACAAGACATCCACTCAGCCCAAAAGAAAGCCGTGGAGACCGTGCTCGGTGTTGGGTCTCCACCGTTTTTTTGGGGATTTATCCATTTGAGGTTTATTGTTCACGTTCCTCAGCTTTTATGACTTCCTTTCCTGAGAAATAAATGTGTATTTTTTTTGTTTTTGGGGGAGTTGGGGACAGAAGCAGAGGCTCAACTTGAGTTTTTTGTTGTTGTATTTTCCACATGTTTCAGAGTGACGTACTTTTCTGGCACATGCAGTAACGAGCACACATTGAGAGGTCTGTTTAAACCGTTCCAATCACACTTGGACTGCATTTTGATGTGGCAAAGAAAACCAATAACTGTGCCATAATACAGCTGTTTTGTCTTCACTGGGCGAGTTAAACCTGTACATCGCTGAGCGCTTGCCATCTATGGCTTTTAATTTTATTTTGTTTAATTTCTGGGATTTATCAAAGACTTGTTCACATCTGGAGAGATCTACAATGTATCAGCAGCGACTGTAGGAGCAGACTTCGTGCAGCGTTGTACGAGCGGTCGACGGCGTGTCGAGGCGTGTCCGAACGCAGACTTTTTGAGACCTAAAAACACACGCTGATTATCCAAAACTGGGCATCCCTGAACTGTGAATGTGTGCATGTGTGGAATACATAAACATACCACCCAGAAATCCAGACTGATGCAAAGTGCAGGTACCTCAGACTGTGTGGTACCGCTTTCAAAAGGGATCTCTTATTTTGGCGGGAAAGACCGCCGCGAGTTCTGCCTGCCTCTCCGTGTCGCCGCCATTAACCCTAACCGCTCACATCCTGGCGTTCTTGAGCTTTCTTCTTCTCATGGACTTCTCCACGGAGCCTCATATCAGTCTGTCGTTCGTCTCAGCTCGGTCTCCTGAAATCTTTTTTTTTTTTTTTTTTTTGACAGTGCCATTTTGTTTTCTTCCACGAGGTTGAATCTTTAAAAAAAAAAAAAAAATGGAGCCCCTTGTGGGCTTTAATTTCTTATTTCTCAAAGATATATAATAACGAATGCACACCAACTGACTGGAACAAGACTGGGATCTCGTTATCAACTCACTGTGGTTTAACTCATTAACACTTAACCATGCTCTGTAACAGCTGTGGACAATCGATGACGTCATCCTGTTGGGGTTTGGACCGATAACTTCGCCTAACGACCCCTTAACCAGATGTGGAACGGCGGTTCCAAGAGGGCTTTTTGGTTTTATTTTATTTTATTTTATTTTTTTACTTACTTTTTTTGTGTGTGGGTCTATTTCTTCCATCAAAACTGGAATCAAGCGTACATGTCGGCTATAGATAATTTAAGTTACTCTGTGTCATGATGTAAAACTGTAATTTGGAGAGAGAAAAAAAAATGTAGCTTACTGAAAAATAAAGATTTAGGCACTGTTGAGGAGCCGCTGTCGTTTATTTTGGCTTGTGCATCTTTTTTTTGTCTTTAAATGTATTTTGTCTCTCGACCATTTGTAGTTTTTAGTTGATTTATTTTTTTTTAGTGCTGTCATACAATTAAAATATTTAATCGCATTAATGTCATAGTTAATTAATCGCACATTTGTCTATTATGACTCTCTTGATGTCCCTTGATGTCTCTCTATGTCTCTTGATGTCCCTTGATGTCCCTCAATGTCCCTTGATGTCTCGATGTCTCTATGTCTCTTGATGTCCCTTGATGTCTCTCTATGTCTCTTGATGTCCCTCGATGTCCCTTGATGTCTCTCTGTCTCTTGATGTCTCTTGATGTCTTTTTGTCCCATTATTTTTTCTCATTTTAATGCTCTTATCAACATGGAAAAGTGGTTCGGCTCGCATTGTGCGACTGTTTTTTTAGTTTTATTGAAACCAACATCGGCATATAGCCGACTGTAGTTTTCAAGACCCCCCACCATATAGCCGACTGTAGTTTTCAAGACCCCCCACCATATAGCCGACTGTAGTTTTCAAGACCCCCCACCATATAGCCGACTGTAGTTTTCAAGACCCCCCACCATATAGCCGACTGTAGTTTTCAAGACCCCCACCATATAGCTCACTGTAGTTAAAGACCCCACCACCATATAGCCGACTGTAGTTTTCAAGACCCCCCACCATATAGCCGACTGTAGTTTTCAAGACCCCCCACCATATAGCCGACTGTAGTTTTCAAGACCCCCACCATATAGCCGACTGTAGTTTTCAAGACCCCCACCATATAGCCGACTGTAGTTTTCAAGACCCCACCACCATATAGCCGACTGTAGTTTTCAAGACCCCCACCATATAGCCGACTGTAGTTTATGACCCCCCACCATATAGCCGACTGTAGTTTAAGACCCCCCACCATATAGCCGACTGTAGTTTAAGACCCCCCACCATATAGGCGACTGTAGTTTTCAAGACCCCCACCATATAGCCGACTGTAGTTTTCAAGACCCCCACCATATAGCCGACTGTAGTTTTCAAGAACCCCCACCATATAGCCGACTGTAGTTTTCAAGACCCCCACCATATAGCCGACTGTAGTTTTCAAGACCCCCACCATATAGCCGACTGTAGTTTTCAAGACCCCCCCACCATATAGCCGACTGTAGTTTAAGACCCCCCCACCATATAGGCGACTGTAGTTTTAGAATTGGCAGCTGTCATCGCTCAGTTCACAACCACAAAACCTACAAATCACGTTGGTCTCGTCGGTGGAACATTTGGCAACTTTTAAAAAGTCTGCTTTCCATCCAGAATCCTATCGGCGTCCATTTTGGCGTCTCGTGCTCGCCATCCACTCAAAACGTAACGTTACTGCTCGCGAGCCCAAACAGGTGTGTGTGCCTGTTGTTTTGTTTCCGGTTTAGCTAGACCCCGTGGGTGTTGTAGTTTTCTAACGTTACTAGTCGTTGCAACAGCATGTTTAAAAAAATAAAATAAAAAAGGCCGTACAGAACGTTAATCTTGCAATAAAAAATGAATTTTATTATTAATAATAATAATAATAATTATTATTATTATTATTATTATTATTATTATTCAGGGAAGGTTCCCGGAGAGGAAGCCTCTCTTTTGGCAGGAACGCCCTGATCACATTCAGTTCCACAAGGCCGACCGGCATAACCACACCGGGCGGTCGTCTGTTCAATCCCCAGACCAACAGGATCATATCTGGGTGGGGAAAGTGACAGTGCAGCACTTGTGCCTCCCTCATTACCACCACTGAGGAGCCCTTGAGCAAGGCACTTAACCCCAAACCGCTCCAGTGGAGCTGCTGGTTGTACTGGGCAGCTTCCAAGTGTGAATGTGATCAGGGCGTTGCTGCAAAAGAGAGGGTTCCTCTCAGGGAACCTTCCCTGAATTAATAAAGGTTAAACCTTTTTTTTTTTTTTTTTTTTTTTTTTAAAGACTTGATCCCAAAGGCTCGAGACTTGCTTCAGACTTGGACCAAATGACTCGAGACTTGCTTCAGACTTGGACCAAATGACTCGAGACATGCTTCAGACTAGGACCAGATGAGTTGAGACATGCTTGAGACTTGCTTCAGACTTGGACCAAATGACTCGAGACTTGCTTCAGACTTGGACCAAATGACTCGAGACATGCTTCAGACTAGGACCAGATGAGTTGAGACATGCTTGAGACTTGCTTCAGACTTGGACCAAATGACTCGAGACTTGCTTCAGACTTGGACCAAATGACTCGAGACATGCTTCAGACTAGGACCAGATGAGTTGAGACATGCTTGAGACTTGCTTCAGACTTGGACCAAATGACTCGAGACTTGCTTCAGACTTGGACCAAATGACTCGAGACATGCTTCAGACTAGGACCAGATGAGTTGAGACATGCTTGAGACTTGGACCAAATGACTCGAGACTTGCTTCAGACTTGGACCAAATGACTCGAGACTTGCTTCAGACTAGGACCAGATGAGTTGAGACATGCTTGAGACTTGCTTCAGACTTGGACCAAATGACTCGAGACTTGCACCATATGACTCGAGACTTGCTTCAGACTTGGACCAAATGACTCGGGACTTGCTTCAGACTAGGACCAGATGAGTTGAGACATGCTTGAGACTTGCTTCAGACTTGGACCAAATGACTCGAGACTTGCACCATATGACTCAAGACTTGCTTCAGACTTGGACCAGATGAGTTGAGACATGCTTGAGACTTGGACCAAATGACTCGAGACTTGCTTCAGACTTGGACCAGATGAGTTGAGACTTGGACCAAATGACTCGAGACTTGCTTCAGACTTGGACCAGATGAGTTGAGCCTTGGACCAAATGACTCGAGACTTGCTTCAGACTTGGACCAGATGAGTTGAGACATGCTTGAGACTTGCTTCAGACTTGGACCAAATGACTCGAGACTTGCACCATATGACTCGAGACTTGCTTCAGACTTGGACCAGATGAGTTGAGACATGCTTGAGACTTGGACCAAATGACTCGAGACTTGCTTCAGACTTGGACCAGATGAGTTGAGACTTGGACCAAATGACTCAAGACTTGCTTCAGACTTGGACCAGATGAGTTGAGACTTGGACCAAATGACTCAAGACTTGCTTCAGACTAGGACCAGATGAGTTGAGACATGCTTGAGACTTGCTTCAGACTTGGACCAAATGACTCGAGACTTGCACCATATGACTCAAGACTTGCTTCAGACTTGGACCAGATGAGTTGAGACATGCTTGAGACT